>BQKZ01000159.1:56058-69038 GCA_036244855.1 Temnopleurus reevesii | reverse complement strand
CCCCCCCCCTCCCTCCCTCATATGCGATATCACTCATCCCCACGCACACACAAGTCATACAAACACTTACACACAAACACACCCTTACACACATTTATATACACACACACACTTCAAGATCGGATTTAAAATTTAATTTTTTTCCAAGTAAAGGCTGGCTAACAAGGAAATGGGGGAGGAGCGAAATGTATGAGTGGCATGTGGATAATTAAATGCCCTACACAAATCTTCTATGAGATTACAAAAATAAATGTCCGAATATCATAGCCCAATGATGATTTTATTGTACTTCTGCTAGTACTTGTGATAGTTTGATATCTTCAGAATATGCTCACTTGCAAACATGTACGCAATCGGTTGAAATCATAAGTTCTAACTTGATGTTAATGAATGGCTGGTATCTTTGTTTGTTTGTTTGTTTTCCTCCGGCAACATTAAATGGTCGAAATACCTTCATATATTTATGCACCGCTCACATAGGACCCCGGAAGCAACACGATTCACCCTGACTTTTTGTGAATTCACAGTTAACTGCCTCAGAACAACGAGTCGGGGTGAATCGTGTTGCTTCCGGGGTCCTATGTAACCGGGGCTTAAGATGAATTGTGAACTAGATTTTTTTTATTATCCAAAAATAAAACAAAAGTAGCATTAATTATAAAGAGAATATTGCAAGGAATGATGATTATCTGACCTGTAGACGAGATGATATAAATAAGGCACAAAACGATAATTTAAAAATGAAGATATCCATTTATATACATAATGCATTATTCCTCAATCAATGTATTAACATATTCTTAAACTCTACTGATTGTTCAAAGCATCAAAATATTCATGATGTTAGCACTTTCATGTAACATCATTTGTCAGTTTCTCGAGTCTAATATTCAGCAACATTACTGAAACCTACGAACCTGTCTTGTTACAAAAAAAATTATCTATTACGTTAAATTAACAATACACAAATAATATGTCAATCATCAATTCTCGACATGATTCAACATATTCTGGAACATAATTATCATGCTCCTGAAAAAGAAATGTCTATTTATCTGTATTTGGTTCATTGCAATCAACTAAATTAGATAAATAGACATTTTTAACCACAAAACTATTTCTTGTTTGAATTTTTCTGTAAATGCCAATTCAAACTAATCACACACATAATAAAGACATTTAGAAAATAACGGAGAATGAAGAGAAATTCTGACATCGAAAAGTATCTATGCTACAATCACCATTTGTTACAAATAGTAAGAGCATGCTCATTCTATGAATATGTGCTTTTGTATTATTAAAACACTCTTCTTTAACCAAAATAAAGGGCAATTGACAAACTTCAAAAACAGAATACTGAAGTTTATAGCACCCACGATAATTGAAAACAACAACACAAGCAAAGAAATATGTAATTGATTATGTATGAAGCTTATTCATATTATTCCTCAGCCGCATGATGAAGCGAAAACTCATTGTGAACAATCCAGCAAACCTAATTTGCCCCATCAGCGGTTGTATGATTACAGGCAAAACTGAGTATCGTTGTGAAAACGGAATATACAGGTTTATGAATGCAATTTAAAATCTATGCACTTTTCATGCAATCGAACAAATTACGAGGTATTCCTTAAACCGATTCGTTTGGCTAATTCATTTATAAATTGTACATGTTTTGTGCAAACGAACGTAGTTATGTGGTACCCATAGACATAACAATTCTTCTACGATACATGAAATCCAGTTTGCATACATTACTTGTTGCTATGTCGGGTGAGCCTCTCACAATCTTTCGGGGTGTTATAAGTAACCGTTATGTGTAAAGTATGCATAAATGTTGCATCTATTTGTAAACCTGCCTCCTAAACTACATACAAAATTTGGTTTCCGACTACTTTTCAACGAACGTTATTCTCAAAATATTGAATACTACAGTTTTTCGAGTGAAAAAAACACCATTCTGCGCCTTTTAATATGTTTTGGCCGCATGTTTTATATCCAAATCGCCATTTTGCACACATCGTGTAACAAGAATCTGACGCACTCACGGTTAGATACACAAAAAGATGCCGTGTATAAAATTGCAACATCCTGTTAATTTAAATAATATTTGTCCGACAAAGCAACTATGGCAATATAAACAAGACATCTGCGAACATTTCAGTCCACTGAAGTCAATTATGTTACATGAATGTCAGTTTGAAAAAAAAAATACTCGGACACTGCGCGCAGCATGCTTGGCATTTTTTTTTTAAATTAGAACAGAGTGTAAGCAAGGGAAAACCTTGTTTAAATATAAACACATTTTTTGGAATTAAATCTACTGGCTAGAGTTACATGATGAAGTGGATAGTAAAACATAAGTGATATTTTATAATATATAACATCCACTCCTTGGTCAGCTTCAAACTTTCCCTAAAATAGTCAACGACTCAATAAAGAACTCATTTGATGTTAACTTGACACTGTGTAAACGTAACTTCAAGTTTTAGACTTTTATTTAAACTTCTTGAATAAGTTCTCTGTATGTCTCAATTAATTTGATAACCAATAATAATAATAATGAACGGCCTTTTTTATAGCACTTATCAACTCTTCATGAGAATTCCCTAAGCGCCCTACAATTGCAGCATTATTACCCTGGCTTTAGCAGTGCAGCTATTAGGCGCATAAGCTTTTTCAAGGAATCAATTCCTACCAGGTACCCATTCACCTCACCTGGGTTTAGCACATTGTGGATGAATTTCTTGCTGAAGGAAATTGACGCCATGGGTAGGATTCGAACCTACGACCCTCTGGTTGAAAGACGAGAGTCAGAACCATTACACCACGTTGCCTCCACATGATAATTACAGTTTATTGATGTATCCTGGGATATTTACCATGATATCCAATTCTAACATCATGCTGTGTGAGACATTATATAGCTTATATGAAAACCACGATGAAATAATCAGAACAAAATAATGGTAGATTCAACGGTATTATAATTAAGCATTAACTCAAACTGACATTGGTTTCTAAATATACACCAAGCTAATGCTTTTTAATTACAAAATGTACTTATACTTTTGCTTTGAGGTAATCAAGGCGTTCAATCAAAGTTTGCACAGATTATTTAAACACACGAAATCAAAGTTCATTACAATGGCTATATCTTGTAAGTCTATATACACTCTTATTTCCACGGCAGTAAATTCAAATCATAATAGCAGAATTCAAATGTAATCGATTTTGTTTAGTAATTTCGACCTATATCTTTCATATGCAGAGATTAATTGTAATAACAACATTCGCAGACAGAAATGCTTCAAATTCATGTCAATAAAAGAGGCTCAGTTTCAACCACGAGATGGTATTTGTAAATGCATGTTCGTTACTAGCCATTTGAGTTCCGGAGATTAACGAGCGAAGTAGATGTCGATCAAATTAGTTCCTCCCATATTTGCAGTGATGACAATGCAGTTCCCCCCCCCCAAAAAAAAAAAAATAATAATAATAATAATAATGATAATCCGATTTTTGACTGTGCAGGTATTCCACAGAAATTTAATACTTCTGTGGGATATTTGTCGATGGATCTACTAATTAAAAATGAAGTCAGGTCGTTGGTAGTGCACATTTTGTAAGACCATTATTGCAATTTGGATTCTCTGAGCGCACTCTCGTAGCTATGACCATGCAATTCTAAACTCGGACCGAATTTCAATTTTAACTGATCTCGAGTCGAATTTAACCGCGTGGAAACAAGAGTGTAGCGTTACGTAACATTGTTTTTAAGATCTTCCACAGTAATCTCGTCAATGACGAGATAGACGAGCCAGTAGACGAGATTGAGTACAAAGAAGATGAGTGGGAAGATGATACGGGATACTCTGTCGATGGAATACGGGTTGAAGCCGAACACACAGACCTGGGGGTAAATATAATGAAAACAATACATATTGTCATTGATGTTGACTTTAATTTTAATACAAATGTCAACAATTGTTGTACGAAATGGTGAGCTGAAATTAAATTTATGACTAAAATATCAAATTATGTACGAATCTGCTACTTATGCGCGCTTGATTTACTGATAAAGGAATTAATTATTAGATCCTTATGCAAATTGCCTTCAAATTTGGATGCTCGTGATACCTCAGTTTGTCTATTTCGATCATCTGAAGATCTTATATTTTATGCAAATATTTTGAATTAATCATTTTCAATATCGTTAGAGTTATTTGGAATGTTTTATTTGATCATCGAATACAAATTAACCTTTGATGGAATTAACTTATATGATTTATATGCAATCAATTTAATTAAGTTATGGAATGAGTATATAATTGCAGAAAATTTGACAACATTGTTGTACACGTCTGTGTGCCTATAAAATAATCGTCGAGCATTCATAAATAACGTGTTTGGGAAATTGGTTGACGGAGACTTGTGGACGGTAGAAAACGAGTGCGCATCCAATGTGCGCACAAAGGCATCATTTAGTGCGCACACCAGATGCGCACATCAGTTGCGCACTTGTCATTTACCGAGCACTGCAACTGTGCATTCGGTCTTTTGTTTACGTCAACAAGCCTCCGTCCATCAAAATCGAAACAAACACGTTACCTATTTGAATACATTTCTTGCATACCTTCTCTCTGAACGCCTGTGTGTACGTACACACAGTCTCTTCCATGCAGTCCGGCTCCTCCTTCGAGACCTTGCCTTCAATGTAGCCGTACTCCTCCCGGGGTTTCCTCCTCTCGTCCGCCTTCAAGCTCCGTGAGATATCCTGTGACGTTGGTGGGCGAAGATCGCGACTGGGTTTTCGACCGTTTTTGTCCGACGGTGATCGTGGGTTTTCTTCATCGTCGATTTCAATAGCCTGTTTTCGGAAGGAAAAGGGAAGATAGTGAGGATGAGGTAGAGCATATGAAAGAAAAGGGAAGGTGAGATGAGGGGTTGGCGAAAAATTCTAACATATAGAGAGATCCCAACCTCATGGAAAATCGAAATTCTGAGAAAAAGCCCCATCTTTGACAATTGATATTTAAGTCGTGTGAAAAAACAACCTTCTATATAAGCACACAATAGTGACTTTTTTAAATTGGTGGACGGTGTCTTGCGGATGGTAGAAAACGAGTGTGCATCTGGAGTGCGCAATAAATGACACATGCGCATTCGTTTTCTACCGTCCACAAGCCTCCGTCCACCAATTTCGAAACCCTACTAATGTATCAAAATCAATATAGTGATTTCCCTACTAAGGTATCAAATTCAGCGGTTTTAATTTCAGATGATGCCGTAGCTTTGAAAGCTCTATTGTAATGGACTATAGTTGTTTACGTTTGATTTGGGTTTTGATTTGTTGTTTTATTTATAAATTTATTTCATTCATTTTTCTAACGACTGAATCTTGAATTCGTGTTCCTTTTAGGTTGAGATGCGTCCTAGCAATAAGGAGTTGCCTAGGTCAATCGGTGGAAATGAATACGAGTACACTCCATAGGTAGATAGGAGTTGAATCGGTTTATAAGGTTATTGTGTCGATCCAGCCCAACTAGTGGCTTATTAATTTGTTATTTTGCACATATTTACCACTTACCACATCATTGGTCTCTCCCGATTCTTCTTTGGCAGCATTCTCCACAAACTCGTTCATGAGTGCACGGGCTTTTTGGTAACGAGGTTGATCGTAGTAGATGACAACCACATACTCCAAGAGGGCAGCAAACACTAAGAAATAACACATACCTTCAAATGAAAAGAAATATAAGAACAGTAAAATAAACAAGTGACTTTTGTGGAAATTCAAATGCTTTAAGAATGCGTATAAATATGAAGAGAAAATAGAACAAATGATAAAATGGAAGAAAGAGTGAGAGCGAGTAAGAAAGGGATGTGTAAGAAAGGGGTGGGAACAGGGAAATGGAGAGAAAAGGACAAACCGACACATAATACATATTTTGTCGGTTTTGCAGTGTATGTTGTATATTGCATGTTTTATTCTTTGACAGTATTTGTTCAATCTGAGTATGAAAAATTCGATGGGGTATGAATGAGAATGAGTATTGTCAAACAACTAATATTGCATGTTTTAAAGATATTTAACATGAAAATAAACGTACGAAAATTTGTATGTCTAATCCGTGGCCGTGGTTTACCATCAAAATTCAATAGTTTAATTGTATATCGGCTGTTCTTGTATATAAAGCTTTATTCTCAACATATGATTCCACTATTTCAATATGGTTAATTAGTTCGTACCCGAATAACTCCGCAAACTATTAGCATTTTAAAAAGTATCTAAATTTGGAAAATCACTCACCAAGGAATAAGTCAATCGCTTTGATGTATGACAGCTTCGGTAGTGCGTTGCCTGCGTTACCAACCAGTGTAGTCATCGTCAGTACCGTAGTGATGCCGAGAGCGACGCGGGCGGGTACGGCGTTACGATTGATCCAGAACGACAACCATGACAGGCACGTGATCATCGACGACGGAATGTAGGTCTGGATGACGTAATAGGTGATGTCACGACCGAAAAAGAAATCGGCGGTGATGAGTGTGTAGTTTCCAACTGAAAGAGGAGAAAGATAAAATAAATATTTTGTTCGACTTTATCTACAATCTTGACAACTTTTCAAAATTAGTTAAACTGCAAATCATTTGATTATGACTGTTTTAACAGTTTAGAACGCTTGCTTCGGTAAAAAAAATAATAATATCTACATCAGACGCTAACGGACCATATAGGATTTTGAAAGGTAAAAAATATGCCTTTGTATTTGCTATTGGAATAATAAATTCAATTCTGCCATGCCTCTAAATGAGTTGTCACAGTAAGACGTTTTACTCTGTACGATTTTGGGTAAAATAAATACGTTTGGCATACGCTTACTCAAACGCCAAGTTGTGATGCACACCGACGTATGAGTAACGTTTGTGAATGCATGTCAACGATTGTGTAACGTTCCTGCAACTTATGTTGGACGTACGAACCATTCGTCGGACGTGGTCCATTTTTTTTTGCATTTTTTCTCGAAATCTTCTTCTTACTGGATGACGATATTATGTAGAGCGTGCCTTTTTCGACTTATGCAAAACTTATCCATAATACAATTGACGTACGACAACGTATTTGCCAAAGTCCTCGGACCAACCTTGGCGAAAACGTCCTAGAAAACGTCCTATTGGCTTGATTTGTCGAATTTTAGTCACTTTCATCATTACGATAGAGTAGAGCAGCGCCCTCTCAAGATCATCCTGGAATCTCTTTGACAGTTTTTTAATCCACAGTTCTTTTCTTTGATAGAAAGAAAATTATTCACTGGCCTTTTCTCGCATTAGATCTGTGACTTGGATTGAAATTGCTCAACAAATATGAGTCACACAAAAAGTCACTTATCATCCCAAATGAAATTTTCCACTCCCGATCCTTTATCATAGTTGTTACTGTTGTTTTTTTGTGTGTTTTTTTTCTTACCGAAATACTGTGCTTTTCTTGATCGGACATCATTATCTAAAAACTTGAACTGAGGGAGTGATATCTTTGGATCCACGTAGACGGGTGAGTTCTCTAGCCACGTGAATCGAACATCTGCATCACTGTATGCATCTGAAAGGAGAATCAATTCATGATAAAAATCAATTTGAATATCCAGCCTTAGAATTCAGGTTAATTTTAATAGATTCACGTAGTTGCCATGGCAGAAAGTCTCGATTGTCTGTTATTTACTTTTGTAATGAATGTAATGTAATCTTTCAGAGACATTACTTTTTTTTTATTTATGATAAAAATTACACTCGATTGTGACTGCATTTAGATTATAATTACTACGTACTCAAGAATCTTAGATATGAATAAAACAAGAGCATAATTTGGTAACGTTCGCCAATTTTATCTTGTATGCTACAACTTTCTCATAATTTAGCTCCACATTCATTATACACGCGCCAGAAAAGATGCTAAGATAGCGCTGTCATATTTAAAAAAAAAAAAAAAATCGGTGTTAATCCGACATTTGACGGGTGAACAGCTGGCATTACCTAGTCCTAAAAGGCACACCAACTGTTTTCTGGTCAATTTCTATTGTGCTAATTTATTGTCTGATACGGATTTTAAAAAAGCAATTCGGAGCGTGATTGGTGTATTTATCAAAAGCGTGCCAGTTGGTAAGAAAGTGCACTGACGTTCGAACCGTGGAAAAACATTGATTGTAAAGGCCAACTCAAATATTTTCGTATTAGCCTTCGTCGACCCATCGCTTTTTGAAAATTAAAAACGCTCCCGAGTGCACGGTATACGCTGATGAGACGGTGGACTGACGTCCGGCTTGCGCTCAAGGAGCGTACGCCAAACGTCTTACCACTGTATGAGCTACGTATTTGTACATTAAGGGAGCTTTTTTTATTTTCAATGACGCTTGGCCGACGCAGGCTTAAAACGCAAAGATATGAGTCAGCCTTTAACCTAGATCTAGGCCACTAATTATACATCGAGCTTCCGCAAGCGACTGTGGTTGAAAGATAAAAAGATGCATTTCTGCTAAATACTCACAACTTTCTAAGTCTAGTGAACAGCGTTGCTTATCAAATGGGAATTGAGATAGATCCATGTTGCAGCTGGCCGTTACTGTCAATCTGTAGGTTTAAATTGTGATTCAAGGAATGATTATAGTACACCTTACAAAATTTCGAACTTATCTAAATGAACGATTAGGCAGTTGTGTTCCCACCCCCTTTCGATTTACTATGTTTTAACATAAAAGTGATGAGAGGTACGTAACCCTCTTTTGTGTGGCACATTCAGTTTACTGAAAATATACATTAAAAATATTCCAAGGTCCCTTTATTTCATTCCCCCAAAGTGCATTATGCCTATGCTCCTATCTGCCTATGGGTCTCTGTACATAGAATGATCAATATATCAGAATATGCGACTTGTATATACTACATTCTTCATTGGGGAAAGGGCAGAACTATGCAAACAATGATAAAGATGATTTCTTGACACTTCACATGCACATCATGTACAGTGCTCATCATGAAACGTTATTAACTTTAATATTTGAAACGAATCATCTTCAAGTTTGAAAGTGGGTTCCATTCGTTTGTCTGTCAATTCATCACCATCCCCTCTTCCGAGGATTCTTGAATCACCCCATAACAGCATTCTTATCATAAGATGGATTAGAAATGTTGACCCTTAAACTTGTCACGAGTTTTATAGCTATCACATGATATTGATTTCAAAAGAATGTTTAAATATTGGTTTGAAAAAAAAGCGTAAGGAATTATGTATGCAACATGCTAGGAATTTATGGTGTGCAGTTTTAACCCCTTATAGGGGAGCAGCCGCTGATACAATCGCAGCACCCGTTATTGTGTAGATATGAGCCCCAAAGAGTACATGCCACAACTCTAAGGCACCAGTAACCTAGCTGATCCGATTGAACACGATTGAACACGATTCTTTGTCCATTAGACAGATAACTATCCGTTAACAGAGCCGTGTTGAATCGTCTTCAATCGGGGGCTATATGTGACTTTGGTGCATGTCTTGAGGTTGCTGTTACTGTCACAGCGGCTTCACCCTAATTTCTTAGTGGTCATGTGACCGGATATGTACCCAACCCAAGATCCTACCTTGTACTAAAAAGCATATCTCCGGTGGGCTCGATCCGTAAAAGTGAGTTCTTATAGAGAATGGTATGGTAGTTGGCTGACTTCTCATTGATGACATAGATATCAGGAACCCAGAAACTGTCCAGTGTTTCGGCATTGAGGGCGAGCCCGAAGTCACCATCAAACACGAGTCGATCATCCCGCCACTGTTGTCTGAAGTAAAGATCCATGGTGTACTCCTATTTGATGGGGAATGAAAGAAAGACATTTATATATTTATTTATTTAATTATTTCTGACATTTATACAGGGTGGCTCATTTCACCGATTCGGTGGTCTTCCATGAGGCCCTTTTTGCAAACAACAACAAATATAACAATATTATACAATTATACAAATGTATATATCCCTGTAGACTATGTCATTTTTCATTCAATAAGATTAAATCGAATTAAATCGAATATAAACAGAATTGAAAATTATGAAATACTCAAATTGAACAAAATAGCAATAATCAGTATGTACATTGACAAGAGGGAAAGATATCAATTAACATCTTTGCTTATCCCCTATAATTCATAATTGACAGTTTACATCGTAGACAATAATATGGTCTCAGCTATCCTCCTCTTCCTAAGAAATTTTAATTTCTTGTGCTATCCTCTAAACATAGATGCAAACGTCGATACATCTAGTATGTTATGAGCTTGGATCAATAAGTTAAGACGTCTTAGCAATAAGAGGATAGTTAATAGCATAGCGTTCATTTAGCCACTGATTATGTAGGTGCGACAAGGACAAAAGTGAAAGCTTTATGATCAAATATAATTGCCCGATAATTTCATATTTCGCCGACTTTATAGTTACGTTTGCAGAAAGTGAGATAGGTAGGGTAATGTTATATAATTCAAATGACCCATATTAAGAAAAGTGACAATTGGATTACAGGTGTTCAAAATAGGGAGAACTTAAAGGGGAACTTAAAGGGGAACCATACATTCATATGCCGCAGGTTACTGGATAAGAATAAAAAGAAGAAACTGTGACAATTTAAGAAAATCGGATAGTCTGTTAAAATGTTTCACTTACACCTCTAAGGGCATTCATGAGTCGAAAACTCCGGTAAAATTAATGTCATCAGCGAAAATATATATTCAGTTTATACACAAAATTTCACATTATGGGTTTTAGTTATTGTTTATGTTTTTGCATGTGATAGTATGTAGACATTAAAAATGATAGTGATTTCTCATCTGAATTATGATATTCATTTATGTTTAGGCTAATTACGCAAGGTTGTGAGTAAACTAAAATGAACGGTGACATATGAATGGAAAACGATAACAGACGTTTTAGGCTTTCGACTGGCGCTCGACGTAGGTAAGCCTTGACGTCAGTTAAGTGTCTTTCTTCTATATTTCACTAAGTTTTGTATCAAACCTGTACAGATCGACGCTGGCTATAAACACTAAATATGACGAAACCTTTATTTCAATCGGTTGAAACCCGGCAACCTCCTACACTAAATAGGAGGGGTGAATCACACACATTGATAAACATCCTCTCATCTGTATAACTGAATCATTAATTCATCAACCTTTTTCAGAGTATAAACGTTACTCAAGTTCCTGGAAGAACATTGCTCACCTCGCGAGAAATGATAATCATCTGGTGGAAATGGTACAAAGAGTAGAAACAAGAAAATGAGATCCTTATCTATTCACTACTTACCATTTTTGACTCGGTGATTGGTCCCATGCTATAGACGTACATGCTAACCTTGACCAAGACAGGAGGTCCTGTTAGAGGAGAAAGATAGAATAATCACAAGTGTAATGTTCGCCATGTTTAGACTATTAGCATGCTTGCACCGGGGAGAGGGAGTGGGCTTTGGGGGCCTAGGCACCACCGGGTCAGAGCTACTTTTGGAGCACCAGATTTGAGCTGAAAAAAGGGCCTCAAAGGAGATGATTACCTTTTTTTAGCCTACCAACCAAGCTCAGCCACCCCCCCCCNAGAACCTAAAAAGGTTCTACGTGCATGGCTGTTTAAAATTATTTTAGCTTTTTTGGGGGGGAGTATAGAGACATTCTGATTTTGAACCTTTTTTTCTCTAAGCGTGTAATGTAGTATTTATAATCGTTGCACACGTTGCATGACTTGTACATTTCAAATGTAAAACTCAAAAGGCCTCTAGATTCCAAGAACAACAGTACAATTTTTGCTCATTAAAAGATAAATTACTCACCTCCAAAATTGGGACGTAGCCTTTTGTCATATCCATCTAATATGTTGTTTAAAATGGTTGCAGTCCGATTCTGGAGTGCTAATGCTCTGAAAAAAAAAATAGCAAAGAGAGAGAGTGATAATTAGAAACATTGTTCTAATTTTGGTTCACATTTTGCCTTCGTTTTTACTGTTATTTTTTTTCTTTGGTTCAATGGCAAAGGCAGAAATGTTTTACTTTATAAATGCAGAAGCGCCTACATATCAGCTATGCTATGGCCGGGTAATAATATTAGATAATTTTGTCTCGCGCCTCTGAAAAGATGACTAGCGATATGGCGTGTTTAAATGCTATATTATCATTATCATTATTATTATTATTATTATTATTATCATTATTATTATTATCATTATTATTATTATTATTATTATTATTATTATTATTATTATTATTATTCCGCTAGGCAGATTTGCGATGACATTAGTGTTATTTTTCTCACTCAAAAGGAAGATTTTGTACATTTATAAAGGATGACTTGAATCACCATGAAAATTGTATCTGATAGATGACACGCTGAATTACACCTTTGCGTTTATATTAACTCTACCTGCATTCATGATGATGTGTGAACGCATAAATACGGAGCAAAGATACTTGTCCGACATTGAAGGCGTTCGTCTTGCGTTCGTTTTGTACACACGTGATAGCGTCAGCTAAGTGTTATTCTTCCATATGTTTGTGTTCACGAAGCGTCATGAATATATACTATGCACACATTGGCTACGGTTTATACGCAAGGGTGCATGAGAGTCTAACTTAATTTGATGAAATGATAACCTGAAAATATTTAATTATGTTACTTTGTCGCTCAATATCAGTACACTAATCATAAATAATAAAGCAAGAAATAAGAAAACATATGATCACAGAAGTAATGGAAATCATGTTATCAACCCTAGATTAAATAGGATTAAACATCTTGTTGTCCAAAATACATGTAGCAGGATTTTTATACCTTTAAAAGCTAACATTGTGTTGATTTCGAAAATTAATTGTCCGAATTTTGCTTAAATTTCGACAATTTCTTCATATATCGTCATTCACCAAGAGCATGAGAATTATAAGAGGAGCCCCCCCCCCCC
>BQKZ01000159.1:19435-54816 GCA_036244855.1 Temnopleurus reevesii | reverse complement strand
TCATTCAATGTCGGCATTCCACTTTTTGTGTTTGCTGTAATCCGAAATCCATTTGCTGCTAATCATTGATTCATTACATAATCAGAATTGACATCCCTTAATTCAATTTCATATTTCAGAAATTGTAACACCTCACGTCTTAATCTGATTTAAGTGAGCAATTTGTTGCAAATGGATCGCGGGAATTGCGATTTCTTATCGCCAAATGCATTACATTTTCTTTTGAATGGAATGTTAACTGATTAACGCACTCTAAGGATTATATCCAGTATAACTTTTGAAGAATACATTTTTAGTGGAATATTTATTCTTTCATTATACGATTTTATTCAATTATTAATTAATTTGTCATTTAGTATGTCATGTAATTTCAAGGTCCCGAATTCAAGATAATACACCATGTTTTTCATTGAGATGGTCATTTGTCGGACCACCTCAGAGTTATTCAAAGTTTCACAATTTTAATAGACGCTTATAATTGACCGTATACATTCAACTATTCCTCATTAACGAACCCATCCTCACATAACGAAAATTATCTATAAAGGCTTTTGGTTAAACAATGCTTGGTAAGATGTGCTATTTGTCTTCAGTATTATTTTCTTTGATATATTCTACTTGTTTTCTCTGTCTCGACAGCCTTCCACTCTCTCGTTGAGTGAATGTGATGCTGTTATTCTGGTCATACCAGGGACCGCTGAATATTTTGAAAAGTTGGAGGCTTTCAGGGAGTGTTTCGCCAAGTTTGCACTATTTTTATTCATATTCAATGACCTGAACAAAAATTAGACCGAACTAAATTAAATATCATAATCATTAGGGTAAATTCAAATCATCCTTAAAAATGACTGTGTTACTATTTCTACCAATAATCTTGATAATAAGACGGCTAAACTATTAAGAATAACTATTGCATACATAAACAGTCAGAATATTAATCAGTCTTGCTGTTGCAAATGCAAATAAAAAAGCGCATATAATTTCCTTGACCATCTATTCTTATGAAGAGCAAGTTTGCTATTCTGCATTCTTGCGGTAATACAGGTGTACACTGTAATACAGGTGTACACTGTATTCATAACACGTTCATTAGAGTTGTATTTTGTCACTCTTTTGCTCGTTAATATCTCTGGATGAATGATTGCACTGTCTTAATGCTTTCTGGATATTTCGATTGTCACATAGCCATAAGCGACGTGTTTGAAATGTTTAACAATTTCATTGTATTAATCGAAGTGGTACGTTTGTTTTAGTGTTGATAATAGTACTGATAGTAGATATAATTTATATAGCGCACTTATCCACTATGCGGAGTGGAGAGCGATTTGGTTTATTTTGGCTTTAGCCCGGCATACATCAGCGAACAGGGCATTTCAAGGAAGAAATATTCCTTTCATACCCATTCACCTCACCTTGGTTGAGTGCAGCACAATGTGGATGATTTTTTTTGCTGAAGGAAATTAACGCCATGGGTGAGATTCGAACATACGACGCCCTGGTTGAAAGGCGAGAGTCAGAACCACTACAATACGGTGCCTCCACTACGCAAAGGTTGCTGGGGTTATAACTGCTGGTGGTTTTGGGTTTTATTGCGAATGTATTTGCTTTTAAAATAAAAGAATGTGTTAACCGTAATGTATGCCACAAAAAGCAAAAATTATGTGTTGAATTTATCTAGCGTGGAGTCTACATAAAGAAATGAAATATCAGAAACGACACTACCGCTAGTTTTAGATGACTCTATAATGATATTATTTACAGCATTGAATGGCAACAAAGTAATTAGTTTGATTGAATACTTGTTTTTATTTTGCAAATTTAGTGTTGGGCAAAAGATTTCGAGCCGTTATCAATTCGATATACGGATGCTATATACTATGAATTCGTTAACATGCATTGACTGATAATAATGATAATAATCGCTGCATTTGTAATTCACCGTCAATCTAACTAGACTACTCCGGGGTACAGATGGATACGAAATGTATTTGTATTTGTACTCTTATATTTCGAGTTTATATTTCTTGTTTCAAGACAATCAATCAAAAGAGATGCCTTGCTGCATGTCAGAACATTCTGTCTTGCATCAGTAAGGCAGACAGGTCTGTCCCAGCATGTATCTCTATGGTCTCAGCATGCAAAACATCCATGCTCAAACATCCATGCTCAAACTATCTACCTTTCAAATTCTGTCAAAGCCGATTAATAGTGGCGAAATATGCACATACGATCATCCATGTTTCATAATACAGTTGCTATAATAAGGCTGACTCACACCTTTGCCTTTTTAGCCTACCTCGACCCACCGTAATTGAAAATTAAAAACGCTCCCTTGACGTACAAAGACGCAGGTTATACGGTGAACCGACGCTCGGTGTACGCTCGTTAAGCGCAAGCCGAACGTCAGTCCACCGTCTAATCCGCGTACGCTGTGCGTCCAGGGAGCGTTTTTTATTTCTAAATACGCTGGGCCGACGCAGGCTAAAAACGCACAAAGACGCAGGTTATACGGTGGACCGACGCTCGGCGCACGCTCGTTAAGCGCTAGCCGAACGTCAGTCCTCCGTCTAATCCGCGTACGCTGTGCGTCCAGGGAGTGTTTTTAATTCCCAAATACGCTGGGCTGACGCAGGCTAAAAACGCAAATGTGTTAGTCGGCCTTCACAATTGACACGTCAAGGTTACAGACGGGTGAACAAAATAATGTCACCCGTCTAGGTATATGCTTTAAGATCCGTCCTATTCATTATGCCTCATTATGAATAGGCACAATACATTACGATATCAATTTTGTATTGTTTACACTTACAGAACGAAAAGCATGACTGAGCAAATGATTAATCATGCTAATGGGAGATATGTAAAATAGAAAGACAACACTTGTACAGGAAAGTTACAACAATGGTAGATAGAAAACTAGTAATATGGATAAAAGTGATAAACAGGACCACTTCCCGTAGCTGAAACTATATATTCCTTTAGAGATATTATATCATTTAAAGCTTCTAGTTAAGATTGTGTTGTTTAATTCAATGCACCGCTTTTCAATTATGATTATAAGTAAAAATGAACATATTATTTACTTAATGTTTTGGCAAGGCTCCCTTGAAAAGCAGGCCATGTGGCTTGAATGAGACCACCCTGTCTTTTGAAGAAAACTTGAAAAAGTGAATATTATAATATTTGATTTTAGAAGAAACGGGGTTGTAAGTTTAGCAAATAATGCATCGAAATATAATAATCACTTGAAAATGCATGATTCAAACGGGTAACTGTTGGTCTAAATATTGCCCTTCGAAACTGTCTACTAAATTTCAAATTACTATGCGTAAGTCGGTCATAGGAAAACATAATGGCTTTTGAGACAGCTTTCTTTGCACCCTAATTGTATTGCCAGGGGCATTTAGTGAGAGGGAGAGAGAGAGAGAGAGAGAGAGAGAGAGAGAGAGAGAGAGAGAGAAAGAGAGAGAGAGATAGAGAGAGAATTCTGCTGAAAATGAAGTTCATTTACATGTTCGATCATTATTGTTAAAGTTGCTATGTTCGATTAACATTAGCATTTATTATAATTTTGAAAAAAATGGTTGAAAAAAAACTGTCTTCATATACAGTCGGGTTACAATGTTCTAAATGGATATCTTTCAGAGGCAAAGATGATTTGAATTATTTCAATTATGCAGCATTTTCTATTACATAAAGAGACTTCAAATACTGTATACAGAATAGAAACTGTCATCCTATACCTAGATCAGTCGTCATTAAAACAATTGTTTAGTTCACATGGCAACATTCATAATATTAGGAATATCTAGTGACTATAAAATTATAGTTGTCGCTTATTTGAAATAAAATGATAATGATATCTGATTTCAAACACAGCTCAAGGATCTTTGCGGTACGATAAATATGCGCTCGAACGCATAGCAACGCAAACTTTGTAATTTTGCAATACACACCTATATCATTCCCAGGCCCATCCATGTCTTCTGGAGCCACTGAAATTAGAATGTAATTTTTTTTTAATGTATAATAGAGGTTTAATTATTTCTGGGACCGCTGAAGGGAGGGGGGGCTGCAACCTAGCCATCCCCCCTTGTGTTCAGTTAACAAGTGTAATCTTCTGTGAGTTTGGCAAAATAGCAATATACAGCGCCCACCCTCCCTTCCCCGGAATTTCGCTCGTCCCAAACTGCTGAACTCCTTTTAACACAGTTGAAAACCAGGGACCTATAGCAAAGAAGACGGAAGGGCCGATCGGAACGTTAGCTCTAAGGTCCGGTGCACCAAAACAACGCTACTTCTGGAACGGACCCTAGAGCTAATGTTCCGATCGGCCCTCCCGTCTTCTTTGCTAAAGGTCCCTAATGAATGCAGTGTAAGTGGAGTATTCATTACACTAGACAGGATGAAAAAAAGTATTTTGCCATTGATATGGCGTCTCTTGTGAACGGATAGTACTGTATGCAACATTGAACTGAAAATGCCCTCACTTCAAACAGTTCAATCCATTAATGGTTTGCAATAAACCAAGTGTGGAGTTTAATATTGAATACATGAATATCATACTATACCCTTGAAATTAATTTTCAATCGCTGAACTTGGCGATAAATTTATCAAGGTCCCACAAGTTTATTTATATAGGCCTATGTTTGATTGTTTGTGTGTATGAGTGAGAGATTGGATGCCCACGATAATGCAAAAACCGCATGGAGCTCGTACGGAAATCTTGCGATGACTGTGCAATCGCAGTGCCGTATTTGTGCCCGTGTATTATGTGGGTTGTTGGCAGGTTCCTTTACACACATCGCTATACAAATGTAAACTTGACATCAAATCTACACTAAGCCGACCAATATAAATCAATGAACGGTCAATAATAACCCCAGTTCTGAGACACAGTTCTTTTCCATGCCCCAGCTTAACTGCATTACCTTCGATTTAGAAGGTGAACTCAAATTATTAACATACTTAGTAACCGAATATAAAGGTAGCTTCCCTTAAATTATGATGATTAATATTTTGACCGCCTCCTTCATTATACTCTACTCAGTCTACTGCTTCTCCTCTCACAATTCTAAAGTTGTTCTTCCCATCTATAACTTACGCCTCTCCCTCTCTCTCTCTTTTTTCGCCCTCTCTCTCTCTCTCTCTTTCTTATATATTCTTTCTATCTATCCTTTGCCCCATCCTCGTCTCCAACTCTCTCAGCCCTTTATCCTCCTTGTCTGTTTGCCCTCTCTTGTCACCCCTGTATTTCATATTTCCACCTATTGTTCTCACAATCTCTCCTTCTCCTTTTTCTCTCCTTCTCCTGTGTCCTCTCCTTTTTCCCCATTCTCTCATTTACCCTCTCTAATCCCTCCTATATCCTTTATTGTTTCTTGTTCTCTATCTCTCCTCTTTTCTCCCTTGTCTCCCGTGTCTGCTCATTTTCTCCCCCTCTTTCCTTTCCCTCTCCTTTTATCCCTTTCTCCCCATTTCTCATTTGCCCCATCTTTTCTCTTTTTCGTCATCTTTCCTAGCTCTAGCTGATATGAACAACTGGACTCGTCTAAGGAAACATAAGAGATGTTGGTAAAAAGAAAAAAATTAGTACGAGCAATGCTACACAACACGGTGTAACAGCTGCAAACTGATCCTGTATGCATTCATTATTCATACCTCATTTATTCATTTTTATTTATCTATTTACACCCGCGGTTTTGATTGCCTTGTTCATTGTTTCAATAATGAAATCATATTACATTTTAAGAGTTAGGAGTAATATGGAGTAACGTTTTTTATATAGCGCTTATCACTCGCACAGGGAATGTCCCTAAGCGCTTAGAAAGAAGGATAAATAGATATATGGAAATACTAATATTTTCGCCCTATACATGGATGATGGAATAAGTTAATAAGGTAACAAGAACAAGGAACATGGAAGTTAATTTGGTAACATCAAACAGGTTTGTTGTTTCACTACAATGTATACTTACTCAGCATCGAGATGAGAATCGCCTTGACCCTCGTTGATTAGGACGATGATGACGGTGGTGAAAAGAAAAGCCCATGACAACCCAACTCCGTGGTTCATCGTGGACAACGACGTCGCTTTCAATCAGCGCGTAATCAATCAGGTCTACGGGTTTTCAAACCTTCGCTGGATATTCCGAAAAAGATAGCGTGCGCTGTGTTGTGTTATTCAGCTTTATAAATTTCAGTTTTTCTCACATCAAATAAAAACAAATCAAAATAGGCAATTGATGTTCAGCTTCAAAATCGCTTCACAACTTTCTTCGCCGTACGATGAACACGCAACAGCTTAGCGTAGTCGGATCAAATGGCAAACAGTCTCTAATGTTTCGGGCGGGAGTTTCCAACATCAACAATTCAAAAGGTTCTTCGCCTGACCTTTTTGAAGCGAGTCTTCTTCCTGATTAAATAAGTCATTAGTAGCTGTGTAACATTAATGTCCTTCAAAGTTTTAACATGGCGGTCACCAGTTTTTCCTTCGAAAGTAATAATGAATGAATATGAAGTGTGTTGGTTTATGACGAGCGTTTCCAAGCCGCCACGCGATTGGCATGTATTAGTGAGTAACGTACTGACTTGAAGCCTGTGACGTAGAGATAGACTCGGTTGATACTATCAAAGCAAATTATCGATCATCCTCTTTCTTAAAGGGGAGTTGAAGTCATCCCCACTGTTCAAGAACCTTTATCATCTTGAGAGACGTATTCAGACGACAGCAACCGTTGTGTATATCTTCATCGGCGGACGAATTTATCCAATTTCAATTCACTGATTCATTAAATTTATTTATTCATGATTAATTGGTACAGTTATCAAGTCGCATCCAAAATTGGCATTCCATTTCGGCGGTGATTCTAGAGCTATGTTTTCGGGAACTACCTTCATTCATTCATATTCAACATTTAAAGCTCAAGTACAGTTTTGGTAAAGATGAAGAAATGTGAATTTGGGGGGATTTTTAACATGACATGTAATTCTTATACATATTTTGAAAGCTAACCTCCCTTTTTACGAACTGATTCATTTGAAAATTTGAATTTGACCGTAAAATCATACTTAGCGCCCTCTCTTGGTTATAACATTATTTTGCTCGTTATCGAGCATATATTCAAAGTTATTTCCAAGATTTGACAATATAATGATATAGAGATACACACAACAATTAAATTCTTAAATGTTGATCCAATTCTGAACATGGGAAGTTGTTCTTTATAAAGAAAGAAAATATCGAAATAGCGTGGTGAAGCACCACGCTATAAAAATTTGCACATTTTAGGTTATAGCTTTTCCAAAACTCGTTCATTTTTCGCACAATCTTTTGTGCAATATGTTTATGATACTATATTTCATTTCATGTATGATTTGAAGACAACATCTGGTGAAAAAAAATATTCGCTTTTACCAAAACTATACTTGGGCTTTAAAACGTAATTCCTGTCTTGTCTCGTACTGTATATTCATTCTAATTTATTCATTGCATTACTCACTTTTTCTGTGAATGGCTGTCTGTTCAGTCTCATTTGTGGGATTAACACAGAAAGACGAAAATTTCAGGAACTACAACAGAATTGCAGCGCAAAAGCGAGTTGTTCAACTCGCCAAGACGTCTCATTTTGGTCAACAATACGGAGCTTAAGCAAAAAAGATGGAAGGGCCGATCAGGACGTTATTTCTCAAGCGCGGGAAAATCTAGTGGGGCGCTAAGGTTGAGAACGCCCGCTAGATTTCCCCGCGCTTGAGAAATAAGTCCTGATCGGCCCTTCCGTCTTCTTTGCTTAAGCTCTGTATTGTGAGAAGGCGACTTACTCACATTGGCGCCTCGTTTAAGAAGAGAATGTTAGAAGGCAACTTGTACTAACTCGCCTTGGAACCATGTCTCGGATGAGAAGATGAGAAGGCAATTTGTGCAAACTCCCCTTGGCACCTTGTTTAAGTCGAGAATATGAGAATGCGACTTTACAAACTCATCTTCGTGCATAAGACTGTCGTAGTGATCCTTATCAATATTTTGATCAGTCTTATCTGTATTTCGTTCTTATAATATACTTAATATTTTCTTAACAGTTATTATTTCCAATTAGTGCATTTCAATGCGCTATTGTGAGCAAATTAGCTCAACATACAAACTCAGCACTTCAATGATACAAAATAACGTCCCTTTTGCATTTAAATTGCTAAACTTATTGACCATTATTAAACTACACGTAAATAATTTTCTCTATCATTTGCTAAATCTTAACTAAATATTTGTGGCCATGTTGCCCATTTTTCTTCAAACATGAACTATATTTTTTGCTCAGATTTGTGTTTTCGCCTGTTAATGGGCAATTTTGTTTCATAGAGCAAAGCTTTTGCTTTCAGTTTGTGGATTTGTTGTTGCTGTTGGAATGTAAAAAAAATGCTAAATACAAGAAATATAGCTCTCAAAACCAGTCTACCCTCCTATTTAGTGCCTGCAATATATCGTTATCGGTTAATTGAGAGTACAACTTGCGGTTTATCATGTACCAGTACAATTTCAAAAATATTGAGGCTTGCCCCAATACATTTTCTCTGNGTTATCGGTTAATTGAGAGTACAACTTGCGGTTTATCATGTACCAGTACAATTTCAAAAATATTGAGGCTTGCCCCAATACATTTTGTCTATTCATTCTCACTTACTGCTCAGATAATACTCATCGATTAACTCAACCCATGTCTGAACACACCCGGGACCGTTCAGTGTATATTTAGCGACAAAGCTATCTTGTCAGATCAATACATACAACAAAAAGTCTTTCCTGAGAACTGTTCACTACAAAGAAATCGACAAAATCGATACGAAAGGAGGTCCGTTATATTTGGGTTAGAGGTTCGGCAAGTTCGAAACAAATCTTAAACCATTATCTTTACAAATTTGAAGATTTCCTCTCGGGAGCATGGATGTATTTGTCTTCACAACCTGAATTGTAAAATGAATAGGGGAATCGATTTTACACATCTGATCTTATTAAAGAATTTATATTTATTGATTTGTACGATTGTTTTGTATCTTTAGGGAATGGCGCGAGTACAAAACAAGTGGATACTTATTCATTCAAAATTTCTAAGGATGGCCGAGAACCGAGAAGCGTTTTTTTTAGCCAACGTTTCGCGAGCGTTCATGAAGCTCCGTGAATGCAGGAGAGGACCGGCGCTTCGCTGACGCTAGACATTCGTCGAGCGCTAGATAAAAGACAGGAAGAGAGAGGGGGAGAGAAAGAGAAAGAAAGAACGAGAGAACGAGAGAGGGGAGAGAGTGAGGGAGATTGGGAGACGAAGAAGATGGATTAAGGAATGAAAAAGGGTGAAAGGCGATTACAAAATATTGAAAGAATTAGTAGGAAGAGCTGATTATATTTTGTCACAAAGATGCACACACCGTACCGTGACACCACGGAAGTGAAATAAACACACCGAAAAAAAAATCCATTTGAAGTATCTAAAAAATCTCCTAAACCCGAAGTTGCATTTATGAGTTCTCTTCTAAAGTAGTATGAGCTCATTGTACTAATAGTTCGTTGACCGAACGGGAGAGAGAGAATGAGGGGGGGGGAGGGAAGGAGAGAGGGAGAGAGAGATAGATAGAGATAGAGAAAGAGAAAGAGAGAGAGCGAGAGAGAGAGAGAGAGAGAGAGAGAGAGAGAGAGAGAGATGGAGAGAGCGAGAGAGAGGGGTGGTAGAGAGTGAATGTAAGAGGGTAAAAGATGTTTACCAGAAATTGAAAGAATTAGAGAGCTGCGTGTATTTGACCCAAGATGCATGCACCGTACCGTGACACCACTGAGATTAGATAGATACCCTGAAAAAAAAGCTCATTGTACTAATAGTTCGTTAGTCACGATATTAAAAATTTAAATCTAGTGACATTGATGCATCAAATATATGGCTCATTATTTTTTAAAAGCAAAATTATTTTGTACAAAAACAGAGAAATCAAAAGTTTGGATTGCGAAGGGGCAATTAAAAGAAGGATTTCAATAATTCAAGAAGTAATTTGTGTAATGATTTGATTTTGAGCTTGATTTCTGCATGCATGAATTATTTGGGTACAAGATAATCATATTCCAGGGATGATAATTTCCAATGTATTTTAATTGAAAAGATATCACCTTTCTGAAGGTTACCACCACACTGGTTTTTTACTCGAAAATGGAAAAACGTATGCGATACAATATTGAATACACATGTATCGAACAATTACACAGGATTGTGTTATCAAATGAATTTGTTTATCAAATGGCTGGTGTTTCATTTCATTTAATCTATTTCCACAATAACAGCAAATTATTGACAAAATTCAAATTAATACAATGTAATACAATTCATTTTCAAGCAAAATAATATAGAAATATACAAAATTACAAAATTATAGACTGCATTGTGGTGGAAACCGAGAAAGCATAGCTTTTTATTAAGGTTCTCGGTAAATTCGTGTTTAATTAGGGTAAGCTATAAACAAAGTAAATACACAAAATAATGCTACATGAAACGGAACGAGGACATATGTACAAAAACATGACAAGTTGTGACATTTCTGCAGAAAATTCATAATTGTATGCTATAAAAATCTATACACCGTGCTTTGAGATTATGATTAAATGAAGATAAACGTGGTAACATTTTAAGACATTCTTCAAGGGAGTTCCAAAAGCTTGGGATCACGATAGAAAGCAAATAGTATTCCGTAAGTTTTAATTGGAACATTGTTATTCATAGATTGAAGTCATGTGGTGAAAGCCTCGAGGGTTTCAAAAAATAAACGAAGCAGCTATACATGCTTGGATCAAGGTAATAAAGTCATATGATATGAATATTTCATTACCAAAATCGCTTTAAAAAGGAAGAAATAGAGCAAAAATGAGCAGGCGAACACCTGCTCTCTTTGCCCCTCTAAACATAACCCACATTTTGAGAGACTATATGGGCCAACATTTGGTTTGGATGCCATTTAATACTATTTTTAGAAGATAAAAAAGCGACGGTCGGAAAAAGTTTTTCATTGATTGATATTTTTCTTACAATTCGGAAGGAAAATAAGACCCAGTAGATGAAAAACCAAAGAGCATCTGTAATGTCTTTCGGGTCATATTCCACATAGTAATTTATATTTTCACTTACATTTTTCAATTTTAGTAAAAAGCAAAAATTCAAGTAGGCCATCTTTAGAGGGTCAGTCGGTGGAGGGTATCCAAACTATTTTTTGGCGGTTCGTATGGCTTAAAATGTGATTTCTGATGAACCCAAAAGCAAAGTAAGCTGGGATGCCGTTTTGATGCTTTCTTGAAGCAATAGCGACTTGATTTCCAGTGGGTTTTGAATGGTGGGTCTGCGGGACGCTGAACAATAGGCCATGTGCGTCGTATTCGGCAAAAATTAAAGAAAATCAATCAATAGCTTTTTTTTTTATATTCGTTGGACTCTTTTTCTATGCAAGCATTATTATTACCTGTTACACAAAACAGACTGCGGTAAATTGCAATTTTTTATCACATGATTTCTTACATACTAATGATTGATAGCAATCGCACGCTTGATTGTAAATGTTATGTTACGGGGCAAAGGAGATGAATGTTATTGGGGCCTAAAGTTCATGACCTGACACCAATAGTCTGGGAAGCAGGAGTTTGTGAGCTGGAACGCCAAGTCGTATATCTAGGACGCAAATTTCGCTACCACAGCTCTCGAATTTTGTATCCACGCAACGTCCGAGGCAGAGTTTGTGACAAAGAGCGCAAAATGTGGCGTCTCTGATCACAGTTTGTGTCGTAGGACAAGTGATTTCCGTTCTTGGAAACAAACTTTGCACCACTTGTTATACCCTTTGCGTCCTGAGAGGCGTTTCACCAAGATATTAGAGACTAATATAAGAAAGACAAAATAAGAAAGAATGACTTTGAAAACGGCTTGTATCCGTTCTTGTTAGTAACCATTGATAATATTGCGCGGATTCGGCGTATAAGAACTGATACCAGTCGTTCTGAAAGTCGATCTTAAAGTCTTTCTCATCTCGTTGTAGCACCGCCCTGGGTCACTATCTTTGCATCCCAGGTAAAATTTCATGACCTGGTCAAAAATTCATGACGCACATGGCCTGTTGTGAAGCGTTCTTAACAGCCACCATAGCTTAAGGCCGACTCACACATTTGAGTTCTTAGACTGCGTCGACCCAGAGTTTTGAAGAAAAAATTAAAAACGCTTCCCGAGCGCGCAGTATACGCGGATCAGACGGTGGACTGACATTCGGCTTGCGCTTGAGAAGCGTTCGCCTAACGTCAATCCACCGTATGACCGTATGTTTTGCGTCCAGGAAGCGTTTTTCATTTTCAAAAGCACTGGGCCGACACAGGCTAATAACACAAATGTGTGAGTCCGCCTTTAGAAAGTGATGACATTATAGTGGTCAGGGGCACCAGTTGTGTCCCGCGGTAAATTTGACACTCCCCATCAAATTATCGAGGTTAAAAGTGCGGAAAAATTCTGACCATAAGGAGGGTACTTATGAGAATAACTTTGTAAATTATTAATTGAGGCTCCCCAAGTAACATCCATGGTTGCCAGGAACCGATAGAGCGTATAGTTTTGTATAAGTATAAGGGGTCAGTTGGCTAAATTCATGAAGTATGCACATGAGTTGCTTGAATGAGCTTTCTTGTGTACAGCTATCTGAGTGCATTTAAAACAATGAGATGGAAAACGTATTCTGGATTTTTTTTTCTTGCTTATGCTGCAACTCATCCCTCAAGAGACAAATGCCTTTTTAATTCACGGGTGCTTGCTTTAAATTGACTAATCATAGTTTCTTATCTTTACCTGTTTACCATTACCATTATATCTTGCTATCGTCATCATCATCATTATTATCATTATTATCATTATTCTTATTATTATTAGAATTATCGTTTTATCAATATTGTTATTGTTCATATTATAATTATCATTATCATCATCCTCATCATCAATGGAAATTTGGCCTTGATAGATTCTTAACTCTCTTTAACATTATGATTTTTATTTTCGTATATATTCTAAATGTTTTTAAATATTTTACATTATTTTTCACTCATTTTGTTACAGTTTTATTGTTGTTGTTGTTTGTATTTCACACCTTGTATACTCTGCTCCCGCAGTGTTTATCCTAGGTTTACATGTTTGTAAATAGCCTATGCTTGTATTCATTATTCTGAGATGAACAATAAAGTATGTTTATTTAGAAAAAAATATTAAAACGAGACTAACCCTAAAGGATGTTGTTCAAGAACGAGGGCGCTATATTAGTTCCAACAGAGAATTGTTTTGCTTCGTTTTTTTTTCAGGGTTTGATTCGTGACCAATATTCTTCTCCACTATGATATGTTTGCGACTGACAATGTTTTCTAAGAATTTGTCTTTTGTATATGTGGTTAATTTTGTAAAACATAGTGGCATGTCACAATATAAAACAAGAATAGAAATGTGGAATATCAAAATTACTAATTAACCCTCAGCTTATTTTCTGTGCTGCTGATTTTTTGTTATCCAAGTCGAGTAAGTATTCTTATGATGTTTATACTCTTTTAGTTATTTTGTATATTGTGTATATTTCAATTTTTATAAGTGGTGTATTTTATTATGGTTAATATTGTCAAAAATGAAATCATAATGTGAATTTGAGAGAGGGTTTAGAGGGAGAGAGAGAGGTTGAAAGAGAGAGGGAGAGGGGGAGAGAGAGAACGGAGAGTTTTCTGGCTAACTAATACATGTAATATTTTTATACAATCTATCATTGGAATGAAAATTCGAATTGATTAGTTGTTTTATCAGAGTTGTCGTCAATATTGACTCGATGGACTTTACTGTAGATAAATAGTCACTCTTAAATTAAAGTAAATAGCCAATCTATACTCAGCGTAAATTCAATTTGTTTTAAGAGCCGATTTCAAGATATTCACAAGGAACTCACTAAAGACCGACTAACACCTCAATTTTGGTTTAGCCTGCTTCGGCCCAGGGTTTTGAAAAATTAAACACGCTCGATCCCCGAGTGCGCAGTATACGCTGATCAGACGGTGAATTGACGCCAGGCTTGCTCACGGAGCGTTCACTTAGCGTTAGTCCACCGTATGACCTGCGTATTTGTACGTCCCGGCAGCGTTTAAAATTTTCAGAAGCACTGGGCCGACGCAGGCTACAATCGCAAAGGTGTTAGTCGGGTTTTAATACGAGTGTGTACGTGGTGTGTAAGCCGAACGAATAAGCATTAGCCGTGTGCATCCATGCACTGTTATTTTCTGGGACTGTAAAACAAATGAAATTTAATTTGGGTAAAATTCGTTATCAACGATAGTTCTTCAAAGTGTAAATTTACAATGGGGAAAGAGTAAATTTCCCTAAAAGAGGGAAACTCGGCAATAATTTTCCAGTTTTTCAGTTTTGGTTGTGGCTGTAATCAACCGGAGGTATACATAAAGAGTAATAAGTGAAATATGTCGCTCTAATTTCGTTCTTTTCGGAAAATTCGGTTTCTAAAAACAGTCACTCAATACGTTTGTAGAGTATATTTTATTTTACTTGAATGCAGATCGAAGTTAATGCAACAGAATCGCATCACAGTTTTTCACAAACACTTCATTTTGTTATCTGTTTTATTTCAAAAGCGAATCATACAATTCATATAATGCATAACAATCGAACAAGTCATGGAACAATAATATTTACAAGATATCTTTTTAAAGAATGAAGAATAGATGTTTTAGTTACAAATATCTCATATACTTATTATGCATTTTATTTTCGTAACGATAGAAAAGGGTGATATATCTAAAGGTTTCATAAGTAGATAATGCTGAAGTAAAACTGATCGAAATGTAATTTCTACCACAGGAATTTCAAAGTTATTATATATGCGCTAACTGAAAAATTACTTATTCTATGTACATTCCCTATATCCCCCTTCTTCTAAGTAGTATACATTGAAGTCATATACACAAACAGAATAATGAAATTACTGTCAAATATGTTTAAAAAATAAGGGTAATATTGCCTTCTTGGAATGAAAACACGAGGAAGTGTGACTAATGATTTAATGAATGTAAATAATTAATAAGATACCAATTTGAGGAAAAATAAAAAAAAAAGTTAGCGTATTGTTGTTCAATAGATCAGGACAATGAAAATTGACGGGAAAACAGTCCGAGTACCATATCCGACTCGTTTTCCCAAGTTAATGGATAAACGCCGGATAAACATAATCTGATAAATGTGAATGGGATATAAGTAACGTTGAAACTTCTCAAATGAATTTAGAAAATAAGATCAAATGTTTCGAGATAAATCTTTATTCTGATAATACAAGCATGATACTCGGTATCTAAAATGTATAATTATATGCACAAAAAACAATTCCCATATATTGGTCAAATATATACTATATGTTGAACATATGACTTTGATTTAGATTAATTAAACCTTTGTCTACAGTCTACATATTCAACATCTTGTTTGACTATTATATGTGCTTCAGCTAATCGTCATGTTGAATATGCTTACTTGTAAAAGAGTTGCACTTCGTTTTAAAGTGAATAAGCTCTTAAAACACTTTCGATGAACAGCAAACGTTATTCAAAGCTTAATTACCCGAAAAGGTAATCACATTATATATTATTCCTGGCTTGTACAGGATTTGGCACCAAGTGATTTATTTGGGGGAAATCTGACCTGAAATTCTTCAGATAACATTGCATCTACATATAACAATCAAATTTAGAGTGATATTTCATCAATAGTCTTTTTTCTTCAATCACAACACAGTTTGAAAACTAGTGTAATTAATGTCCTTCCGCATCAAATCAATTTAGAATATTCAAATATTATTATGCTAACCTCGTAAATAAGCTTTCTTTCTTTTTTTTTAATTTGATACAAAACATCTGTTTGTTACAATGTACCTTTCTTATGCAAGCGGAAATGTACATGTAGTAACAAACTAGAAAAGCTGGTTTATACCCAAAAGTTGCTCCTTATCATATATCCAATTAATTTTTAACGACTAACTGCGTAACATTGCACACAGATTTTAGTGAAGCACAGTTTGTTCTATAAATACAATGTGAAATATTTCCGCAATATAAAGTAGGTCATGGACAATGGAGATGTACGTACGCCGTGTACTGAACTGCGCGGACACATCAATCACAAACCAGTTCCGATTTGAATGGCATTAAAAAGGAGCATTGAATTGGTGTTAGACTTAATGTTACGGAAATAGATTATAGCGTGTTTATCGTGTTTATACTACAACTTGTTTCCAAGACCAACCACTTGAATGTGTAGTGTTACATATACATTTAGAGGTGAATATTTCTTTTATTTTTTCTTCATTTAAAATCATCTTTCTATTCCCATCTGACGCACCTTCACTTCGCTCTGACCTCGTCCAAGATCAAACACAGACATTTCTGGTGCCATGATATCGATATTGTGGTATCATAACTTGCATCTATGGTATTACAAAATGCAAATTTATTAAGTTTAGATTTACAAATCGCAGTTAATGCTATAATACAATGGCTTGTCACATACGGCAAACGTTAGGAAACGAGTTGATTTATTGCGTAACCTTGGTAATGTAACACCTTTTGTTAACCTTTCTAATTTTTAGACGGATGTCTGTCCTCTTCGAATGGCTGATGGTGACTCTCTGTCCTTGGATAAAAGCTAAAGAAAATGGAAGAGAAAGAACGAATTATTTTGTTTCATGTAGCAAACTCAGTAAACTTACCTTAGTCGTTAGCACTGAAGAGGAAATAAAATGAAACTAAGCAGTCCAAGTAACAGGCTAATACAAATCATATCAAGGAAGGTATACCATATACGTCAGTTTTCTTTCGATGCCATTTAATTCAATGTTATTTCAACATAAACACAATTATAAAAGAAGTATTGTGTCACTTCATAATTTGAGGTATTTTCAAATTCACCGTAAGCCTTATCATGTCAGTTTTGGAAACAATAAAGTTATGTAATTTACATATGGATGCTCAATATTATTACCCTTCAGATAATCAAAGAATGTCTGAACCATTACAGTGACTATTATATCAAAAGTAACAATCTAATATTCATTTCAAGCTGTCGACTTACCAAGAAATAAGTTAGAAAGTACCAAATAGGAAAAACGGTTTTGCCGATCGTTTTACGAAACATTTACAAACGATTCCCAATTTATCATTCCAAAATTTACAGCAGCTTAAATAGTTAAAATAGTCAGATTAATGTAAGAAAATGTACTTACCGCTCTTTCACAAGCCATTGGATTAGCCTGTCGCATGATGGGATATGTTGGCATACCTTTCTCTCCTGTTACAGACATACGAATCTTGGCCTTCAGAGCATTCGATAGAGATATCTGCAATGCAAAAGTCCATAATTCACACATGAGTATTATGATTCATCCAGGATTAAAAAGAATATTTAAATGGAAGTATTTGGAATAATATAAATTTACCATTGAACTTAATGTTTCACTAATTACTAGCTTCCTCAGATGACTAAGCTCCAATGCTAATTATTTTGGATCTTAATTTCTTTTTTACTTCGTATTGCTAGGAATGAAAAAGTTAATCTTAAGATGTTGATCACAGACCAATCAAAGTTTGATCAAAATTTGCAATACATTTCATTCTTATTAATCTTAGAAAGTTTGAGAGTAGAATAAAGGTTACATAAATTTACAGTTTCGAATACCGGTACTGTAGCAATATTACGCAAAGATGTACAGGAGTAAGATCATTATAGACTATGCCACTATTTATACGATATAAAATCAATATAAAGCAGCATTTAGACTTCGTTGAAATATTTTCCGAAGATGAATATATACCTATTATAACACTAGTAATTGAAGATTTAACTTGTCGATGACAAATACGGTAGTATTACAACTATTGCATTGTATTTCTGTTTGAAGTTAAAAAAAGAAGAATCGAATAAAATAATGTTTATAAGTGCATCTTTTTTTTTTATTATTATTCTTTACCTTTTCCTTATTGGACTGAGTCCGGGTACGCCAGTAAAACTCAGTGAGGGCCACACCCATAGCCACACCCATCCCTGCTACCAGGATGTAGAATATACCTGCGACGTTGCTCAGACTCAGAGCACTAGCTTGATCCTATAATGAATGGAACAATTTGAAGTGTTATTGCTTGCTTTCATCATCAAGATTGATATTGATAACGTAATAACAGAAATAGACCTGAACTTCTTTTGTTGGGCATTAATTATAATGGTGTCACTTACGTAATTTAAAATAGTGTTTACTATAAACAATACAGATATTTTTGTATAGTTTTGCAAAAGTAATAAAGCATATTTTAAGACATCTTCTTTCTTAAGTATATTTTATATTTTTTGTGAATGAATTTCTGTTTCTTTCACGTTTTTTTTTTTTTTTTTACTTCAAATGGGTAAATTTCCCCAAGAAAGGAATATTAAATTTCTTAACATAACATATTCCAACAAGTTTAATAGTGTTCTTCGTTCAACATGTTGGTATTGGTCTTCCTTTGATTCAATAGGTTAAAAAGAGACATAAATACTCTCTTTTTAAGAATCGCTCATTTCATTTTCTTTTTCAATTAGCGAGTAAAAACAAAAATAAACCAACCCATTCTAGCTTTCCAGCTATTCTTTTTTTTTCAAACATAAAAAAAGAGATTTTCTTCCAAATTTACCATAGATTCGGATTGAGGTTCACACTCTCCCTTGTCATACCACCATTTCTTTTTCAGATTATCTAGGACGCCATCTTCGCCGAGTTGCAGCACAGCTAGGGTCAGCTCATCCCTATTGGAATAAGAATAAATAGGAAATCGTTAAGTTGGTAAAGGGATAACTTGAATCATTCTAATGGTTTCATCAATTTATTAATGATTTTGAAAATATTGAAATTATCTTTCACATCACACAAAATTAAGAGTTTTTCCTTAATGTTTGATTCTTTTGCATTAAATAATTTAAATTATAATCAACATTTCAAAGTCATACCGCACCAAATTGCCAATAATCATTACTGTCATTCCATTTGAGCAAACGTTGTATCGTTTATGGTTGGAATAGGTTACCGTTTGCTGAGGGATTTTTTTTCAGCATTAAACAGATGTTGTAATGTACGAATTGCGCACACAGTTGGGTGGGTCGGACCTATAGGATGTGCGCCCCCATCCATTGGTCAGAGAAAGAAGGCGCCAAATTTTAGGTGGAAAAGGTGTCAAAGTGGTCGCTGACGGCGCCTAACTCTATCGCTGATGGAATTTGTTTTGAACATGTTGAAACTATGCCTGCTCATCAGGAGGCGTATAAATTGCAGAGTGGTGCCAAATTTCAGCCTATGCCTTTGTTATCTTGCTTGTTACTTCTTCAGGGGGCGTAAATGGATGGCGGCGGAATGTAACGCACCAGCGGATTTTTTTTTCTTCTTCTTCTCCTCCTCCTTCTTCTTCTTCTCCCCTCCTTCGTCTTCTTCTTCTACTTGTTTTCCTTCTAAATTTGTCCCGATCTAGGGTGTTGAAACCTCGGATGCGCCCTTGTAAGTCTACATAATACTGGACGTGCCTACCTTAGCATGGTGAGTTCACGGTTCACTCCGATCCCGTAGCTCTTAGAATCAAGGTTCGATCCCACCTTAGTGGTGTCACATGGCTTCTGTTGATTCGAATACTCGTTCATTGTTGATTCGAGGAGGAAGGCGTACTTGCCGTTGGCGTGACGCACGCGTTCGATGCCTTGCACGGATGAATTGGTGATCGGTGACGGCTGGGCGGAGCTCATTGACTTCCACATGGTCATGTAGAGCGGGATGTTGGATGACTGGCGGGAAATAGAAGGTATAGGAGATTATGAAAGCAAAATAAAGGACATGTTTTTTTAATTTACAGGTAAAGTTATTTTCAATGAAAGGAAACTTTCCCTGAAACGAAAAATCTTCCAAAAATGGTCACCAAACCTCTGGCTTAAAAAAAGATATGATGATGAAGGTTAGAAAACCACTAGGAACATGTACCGTCTTGGAAAGTGATGATGCAGACATTAGATGTTGCATCTCATTACAATAACATTTATTACGTAGGCATGTATGTTTAATTGCGTGTACTAAAGTATATTTCATTTGATACTAAAGAATAGTATGAGGCTTAAAGAGGCATTTCTTCGAGTTATTCCACATAATTTTAATCGTGCTATTTTTGCAATGGAATTCACTCAGTGAAAAACTATTTTTTTTTTGTGTGTGTTTGACATTAATTCTTTTCAAGGGCCGCGAAGGTTATATGGTTTCCTATCAAGACATTACAATGGAAATGAAATGTGGAAGAAAATAGATCTCACGGAGAAGAAGACTTCTGTCGCCCCTCCTCCTTGAATACCATATGCAATATCTTTTCGTTTGACAAGGTCTTCGGCCGAGTTTATAGGGGTCGACATGCGCTCGACCGTCAAGAAGGCAGCTAGGTTAGCAGTGTATGATGATATGATGATGAGCGTGAAGAACCACCACACCCCACCGACTATTCGACCAGACAGACACCTAAGGGAAGGAATTAAAAAAGGAAGGATTAAAAAAAGCTTTTAATTACCTTTTAAATTGAACAAGTTGGCATATGGGGGAACTGCACAAAAATGGCCTTTCCCAAAGGCACCATAGAGGTTTTATCAGAAAAAATATTAAGTGGCTTATAAATACATAGCAAAATCCGTTTCACAGCAAAACAAAACATACAATGGTACTTTTCTGCGCCAAAATGATACCTTCTTGCGATATTTACCAAGCATGATTTTAGAGAGTGTTGTTAGATTTTTGTTTAATTGAATGCACGTTGCCGCTCAAGGCAGCCGCCATTGAAAATATTCGGTGTGCAAACCACGTATCATACTCTTACACAATACCATAATTCGGTCATTATTTCGGTGCAGATCATTATTACCTGGGAGACACCTCACATCCCTGCTGCATGAGAGCACCCATTGAGAACCATAGACTGTTCTGTATCCCGAAGTTATTGGCTTTCTTGTCTCTTGGTTCCACACGATCTATCTCACCTTCCGTAGAGGGCGCACTAGACAAAGTTCCTGTGGAAACAGTGATATTTTTGTCCGCTTTACAATTAATCAATTTAAACAAACTTTCACCTCATTTTTTTGTTGAGAATGTATATTGACACAGTTATCTTGACACAGTTAGAATTAATAGAATTATGACGGATTTATTTTGTTAAGTTAAATAACAACAAGTAACCACATGGAATTTCAAAACTTGAAAGCATACTTCTGGCAGATGGTGTGTTATCATCGTCACTTGTAACCGAACACGTCATTATCATGCCTTTCCTTTCTAAACCTTTGGTCTGAAAATTGCAAGAGAATGAGTATTTCTCGCAGGCTAGGAAAGGCTTTCTGAACCATTCTCCAGGAGATTTTTTTCTTTCTTTTAAAACCTCCAGGATGCTTCTATAAATTAAATCAACGAACGACTGGTGATCCCATCCAATAAATGATAACACCTATATAGCCCCAAATCGGACCTGATGAAGGGTTATAAGTCATGCGTAAAGTCGTGCGTAGATCTACGAGCAGCTTTACAAAACACAACTCAGGCATGTTCTCATGTAAAATTCCACTGTTGTCAACAAAATATTAGAATGATTTTTCGTTGATGTTGTTACTTCACTTACCCTGTTCAACGGTGTACCACTCCTCTGGGCTGAACCGACTGACGAGAAACAGCACCACGCTTACTCCTAGGTACGCAAAGATGATTGAGAGCCATATCTCATAGGAGAGAGGGTGCATAAAGGAGAAGACACTAGGCCGGGTGTTCTGGGGCTTCTTGATCATGATGCTCACTCCGAGGCTCATGTAGGGCTTGGTGAAGTCGATCACCCGCTCGCGCTCCGAGTTGATGGTGAGAGGAGCGACGGCGATGTCAGCTGCCTGTATGGTTGAATGAGAATACCAATATCGATAATAGAGGTTTTAGAGTGATATAAACATCAACCCTGGGCATCTATATCAGATTGTATCAGATGTGACAATGAGATCCATAACATTCCATGCAATATTTTTTCTTACTCAACCATCAGCTTTTTCAAATACCTTTTTCAGACATAACTGTTTCCATAATTTGATCCTGACAGGTGTTTTATCTTATGAATTATCTCTGCTGAGATTCCACCCCAGAGTTGCTGTTTTCATTCACTGATGAATAATACGGACTTCAACAACTATACCAAACACCAGGAATGTGTATTATATAGCTGTACAAAGAGATACACACGATTTTACGCATTACTGGTGACCTTTTCTCATTAAGTTCAAGAAATGCTCACTAGTCTTGCGTAGAGTGATGCAGAGCTTTTTGAAAAACAACAAAGGTCGAAATTTCGTAGCTGATCAATAAGCTCTCCTTTACCTTATTCATTACTTTAGCAATCACCCCATCCCACGTCCCGTTTTTATTAGCTGAACCATAAGCACTGTCATCCCTGACGACTGACTCATGCTATAAATCACTTGAACGACCATACCAAACACCAAATATGTGTATCATATAGCTGTGCGAAGAGATACACACTATTTTACGCACAACTGGTGACCCTCCCTATGGTACCAACTCAGCGGAATAGGTGTTCTTGCGTAAAATAGTGCGTAGCTTTTTGAAACGCAACCAAGTTCGAGCTTTCATAGCTGATTTATAAGCACTTCCTTACCTGCTTACCTTACTCATAACTTCAGCAATCCTCCCGTCCCACGTCCCATTCTTATCAACTGAACATTAGGCGCAAGAAAAGGTCACTAGTCTTGCGTAGAGTGGTGCGAATCTTTTTAAACACTACCAAGTTGGAGCTTTCATAGCTGATTTCTAAGCACTTCCTTACCTTACTTATTCCTTCAGCAAGTCCCATTCTCATTAGCTGAACCGTAAGCTCTGGCATTCCTGACTACTGACTCATGATATAAATCACTTGGACAGCCATGCCAAACACCGGGGATGTGTATCATACAACTGTCCGACTAGATACACATGAAACTACGCATGACTGGTAACCCTTTCTCATTAAGTTCAAGAAATGCTCACTAGTCTTGCGTAGAGTGGTGAGAGTATTTTTAAACACAACCAAGTTGGGGCTTTCATAGCTGATTTATAAGCACTTTCTTACCTTATTCATGACTTCAGCAGTCATCCCATCCCTCGTTCCATTCGTATGAACTGAACGTTAGGCGCAAGAAAAGGTCACTATAGTCTTGCGTAGAGTGGTGCGTAGCTTTTTGAAACACAAACAAGTTGGAATTTTCATAGCTGATTTATAAGCACTTCCTTACCTTACTCATGACTTCAGCAATCATCCCATCCCATGTACCATTCTCATTAGCTGAACCGTAAGCACTGTCATTCCTGACACGGATCTCGTATTTGAAAGGATGGTGTTCATTTATCTTTTCGAGAAGGTCTATGCAGTAGCCCTCATATCGCCCGTTACCTGGCGTTCGGTCCTTCTCCTTCTTCATCATCATGAACGGCCTCTCCTGTAAAAGAATTTAAAGAGTAATAATTACCCTGGCTTTAGCAAGGAGACAGAGAATTTCAGTTTCAATGCGTATCGACCCGTGTTTTCGCCAAGTGACGGTAGTCGAGCGAAGAGTAATGTTGCACAAACTAAGTTACAATTACATTGAAAGTTTCTTTTTTTTTTATAGAATTGGCTATCACTATAATGGATGTGCTTGGAATATTTGCTACAGGGATTTCTTTCTGTCTTCATGCAACTATACCCTTTGTCTACAGTCACTTCGTGAAAACATGGACGATATGTTACGCGCGTTGTGTTACGAGATACTCATCTCGCCTGCATTGAGTGCAGCACAGTGTGAATTAATTTTCTCGCAAAGAGAAATTAAAATTATGGATGTGATTCAAACTGCAACTCATTGGTTAAAGAGCGAGTGTCAAAACCACAGCACCACGACGCCTAAAAATTTCATGTTATTTCCTTGGCAAGCTTTGGCATACGCAACTTTCTTTATGATCGATTAGCCTCGCAATATGCTACTCCAAAAGCATGCTTTGCACCTGGAAATCGTATTATATAATGATAATTGTCTCCTTATAAAACTACAAGTGATTTAATAATGAACAGTTTGAGGCAGATGAACACTTTTGCAATAACCAAAGCAGTAAACCCAACACCATTCTCTTTAGAAATCAAATCATGGACGATATGTAAACCTAAGATAATTTGTATCTATTTTAAGTGTTATTTATTTGTATATGTTATATGTGTTTTGTTATATCAATAATTGTAATGTTTATATTGTGCAGCAGGGCTCCCTGGTAGAGCAGGCCTACTCGGCTTGAAAGGGACTACCCTGCTTTTTAATGAAGACATTAAATAAAATAAATAAAAATAAATCATTTAATGATTCATCAGTACGTTTAAACGCAATTCAGACAGAATTAAGCAAAATTCTTTAACAATTGCACCTGATTGATTTTAGGGTTGCATTTAAAGCAACTTCTGGGAGAGAAACCTGGACCTCCTATTTAGACCTATACTAAGCCTTATATGCTATTGAGAATGGTAAAGCCGTTGAGGTGTCATGTTGAAGTGGTTCTAACCCTTGTCTTCCAACTAGAGGGTCCGCGGTTCTAAACCTACCATGGTGTCAATTTGCTTCAGTAAGGAATTCGTCTACATTGTACTGCACTCAACTCAGGTGAGGTACATGGGTATCTAGCAGGAAAGATCATTCCTTGAAATGCCATGTGCGCTGGTGTACACACGGCTAAAGGCAGGGTCATCATACAGCATTCATTTTAGAGTTCTTAGAGACTGCTGCTCAATGGATACTAAACGTTATATGATGATGATCATAATAATAATAATAATAATAATAATAATATTAATAATAATAATAATAATGATAATAATTATAATAATGATAATGGATGCAATTCACATAACGCACGTATCCACTCTGCAGGGTGTTCAAAGTGCTTTAAATTATTATTACTCTGGTTTTAGCCTGGCAGCCACCATCGCACTTGGCATTTCGATGAATGAATTTTCCTGCCAGGTGCCCATTCACCTGACCTGGGTTGAGTGCAGCACAATGTGGATGAATCTCTTGCTATGCATACTATAATGGAAGCCCTAGTGGCTTTATCATGCAATCATGTGAGCTTACGAAAACCGATGTAATGATGAAGGTCCTGTTGCTATCTTGTAGAAAGTTTTGTTGTCCTTGACTTGAATTGAATTTGAGACGGGGGTTCTTGTTAGGACTCCATGCACCAACCTATTAAACGACAAAAAGTTATAAGATACAAATATCACTTGGATAGAAGAAAATGACACTTGGATATTAAAAATATTTTTTAAAAACCCTGCCCAAGCTCAAGCTTACACACCCAGAAAGCTAAAAATATCAATTTCAATGAATTGTTGTCATGAGATTCACATTTCCTATCAATTTTTAACAAGGACATGGCACTTTCGTCGAACGGCCATATTGATACATGTATCATCAATACCGTTATTAACAAGTTATCGATGAGTAAATTTTTTTAAAGTTTGTTTTTTTAAGTTTTTTTAAAGTGTTTTTTAAAGTTTGTTCAGCTACGACTGACCACGATTCAGTACGATTCTTTTTATAAGGCAGTTAAATGTGAACTGATTAAAGAGTCATATCGTGTTGTTTCTAGGCTTCTATGTGAGTGGGGTTGTCATTGTGATTAAACACAGTTGGGCAATTAAAGGTTGCCCCAAGGGTAAAATCCCGTAAATTTTAGTTCTATCAAAAGCATGTACGGTTTCCCGAAAACTTTTTCAAATTCGAAGTAAACCAAAAATATCTGCTGCTAATCGTCTTCTTTTTCTTCTTCTTCTTCTTCTTCTTCTTCTTCTTCTTCTTCTTCTTACTCTTCTTATAGTTCATATTTTTCTGCTTTACGATCATCTCCTTCTTCTTGTCTTTATCATCCTACAAAAAAAGTGATCATCAATGTTGTTTTACCTCTTGCAATCCATTAGGTTTTAACCCAATCACTCGGAGAGTGTAGTTTGTTCTCTCACCATTCTCATCAAACTCAATGTTTCCCGTTGCGCTTCGCAGTGACATCTGAAACAAAATACAACGATGATTGATACCATGTTTGTGCGATTTAAAATCTTTACAAATCATTTGTTTACGATTAGAAAAAACAACAAAGAAAACAAAACAAAAACAATATGTAATTGGCAGTCAGGAAGATTAAACATTAATTGAATTTAGAATCCCAGCGACTCACAATTGCAGTGGAGTGTGTCTATGGAGGCAATATTTTACATGCATTAAATGTTGATGCCTCATAACTTTCTACGGTCTTCATTACGTATTCTCCGTAGATTATTTTTCGAAACACTACTGTGTTTAAATATTTTGGCGGTTCCGTTTTGTCGATTTTTTAGTTATATCTCGGAACATAAATTTCGCGATCGCGATCGAATGCGATTTTTCAATTTGGGATAAAATTCGGCTGCCCTCTAACTCGAAGCCGATTGGGTTTTTCTTCAGACAGGAAATCTTGCTGTATTTCATTTGTCNTTTGTTATATCAATAATTGTAATGTTTATATTGTGCAGCAGGGCTCCCTGGTAGAGCAGGCCTACTCGGCTTGAAAGGGACTACCCTGCTTTTTAATGAAGACATTAAATAAAATAAATAAAAATAAATCATTTAATGATTCATCAGTACGTTTAAACGCAATTCAGACAGAATTAAGCAAAATTCTTTAACAATTGCACCTGATTGATTTTAGGGTTGCATTTAAAGCAACTTCTGGGAGAGAAACCTGGACCTCCTATTTAGACCTATACTAAGCCTTATATGCTATTGAGAATGGTAAAGCCGTTGAGGTGTCATGTTGAAGTGGTTCTAACCCTTGTCTTCCAACTAGAGGGTCAGCGGTTCTAAACCTACCATGGTGTCAATTTGCTTCAGTAAGGAATTCGTCTACATTGTACTGCACTCAACTCAGGTGAGGTACATGGGTATCTAGCAGGAAAGATCATTCCTTGAAATGCCATGTGCGCTGGTGTACACACGGCTAAAGGCAGGGTCATCATACAGCATTCATTTTAGAGTTCTTAGAGACTGCTGCTCAATGGATACTAAACGTTATATGATGATGATCATAATAATAATAATAATAATAATAATAATATTAATAATAATAATAATAATGATAATAATTATAATAATGATAATGGATGCAATTCACATAACGCACGTATCCACTCTGCAGGGTGTTCAAAGTGCTTTAAATTATTATTACTCTGGTTTTAGCCTGGCAGCCACCATCGCACTTGGCATTTCGATGAATGAATTTTCCTGCCAGGTGCCCATTCACCTGACCTGGGTTGAGTGCAGCACAATGTGGATGAATCTCTTGCTATGCATACTATAATGGAAGCCCTAGTGGCTTTATCATTCAATCATGTGAGCTTACGAAAACCGATGTAATGATGAAGGTCCTGTTGCTATCTTGTAGAAAGTTTTGTTGTCCTTGACTTGAATTGAATTTAAGACGGGGGCTCTTGTTAGGACTCCATGCACCAACCTATTAAACGACAACAAGTTATAAGATACAAATATCACTTGGATAGAAGAAAATAACACTAGGATGTTAAAAATATTTTTAAACACTACCAAGTTGGGGCTTTCATAGCTGATTTATAAGCACTTCCTTACCTTACTCATGACTTCAGCAATCATCCCATCCCATGTACCATTCTCATTAGCTGAACCGTAAGCACTGTCATTCCTGACACGGATCTCGTATTTGAAAGGATGGTGTTCATTTATCTTTTCGAGAAGGTCTATGCAGTAGCCCTCATATCGCCCGTTACCTGGTGTTCGGTCCTTCTCCTTCTTCATCATCATGAACGGCCTCTCCTGTAAAAGAATTTAAAGAGTAATAATTACCCTGGCTTTAGCAAGGAGACAGAGAATTTCAGTTTCAATGCGTATCGACCCGTGTTTTCGCCAAGTGACGGTAGTCGAGCGAAGAGTAATGTTGCACAAACTAAGTTACAATTACATTGAAAGTTTCTTTTTTTTTTATAGAATTGGCTATCACTATAATGGATGTGCTTGGAATATTTGCTACAGGGATTTCTTTCTGTCTTCATGCAACTATACCCTTTGTCTACAGTCACTTCGTGAAAACATGGACGATATGTTACGCGCGTTGTGTTACGAGATACTCATCTCGCCTGCATTGAGTGCAGCACAGTGTGAATTAATTTTCTCGCAAAGAGAAATTAAAATTATGGATGTGATTCAAACTGCAACTCATTGGTTAAAGAGCGAGTGTCAAAACCACAGCACCACGACGCCTAAAAATTTCATGTTATTTCCTTGGCAAGCTTTACACATCACCCTTTGGCATACATAGCTCTCTTAATGATCGATTTGCGCTTTTTTTCTCCAAAAGCATGCTTTACACCCAAAACTCTTTTTACATAATTTTATATTGTCTCCTTATAAAACTACAAGTGATTCATGAACAGTTCGAGGTTAATGAGCACTTTAGCAACAAAGAAGAGGTAAGCCCAACAGCATTCTCTTAAGAAATTAAAGCATTTAATGATTCAACAGGGCGTTTAAACGCAATTCAGAGAGAGTTCAGCAAAAGTCTTTCATAATTGCACCTGATTGATTTCAGGGTTGCATTTAAAGCAACTTTTGCGAGAGAAACCTGGACCTCATATTTAGACTTTCACTGAGCCTTATATTATATTGAGAATGGCAAAGCCAATGAGGTGTCATGTTGTCATGGTTCTAACCCTTGTCTTCCAACTAGAGGGTCAGCGGTTCTAAACCTACCATGGTGTCAATTTCCTTCAGTAAGGGATTCATCTACATTGTACTGCACTCAACTCAGGTGAGGTACATGGGTATCTAGCAGGAATGATTATTCCTTGCAATGTCATGTGCGCTGGTGTACACCCGGCTAAAGGCAGGGTCATCATACAGCATTCATTTTAGAGTTCTTAGAGACTGCTGCTCAAGGGATACTAAATACTGATAATAATGATAAGAATAATGATGATAATAATAATAATAATGATAATACAAATAACAATAATAATAATAATAACAATAATAATAATAATAATAATAATGATGATAATAATAATAANACTTTGTATAATTTGTTTGATATACCACAATGTGTATGAAAAAAATGTAATCAGAACAAAATGTTGGCTGTACATGTCAATGACGTTCAAATGAATAAATTCCAAATTCCAAATGCTATTACATTCTCTTCCGAAATCAGAACGCAGATCGATCAATATGTGCGTTGGGTTTGTACTTGCTTTTCTTTGTGTTGCTTAAAAGTACTAACTCACATCTTTGTGTTTTTAGCCTGAAATTAAAAAAAAAAACATAAATAAAAAACCGCTCCCGGGCGCACAGTGTACGCGGATCAGACGGTTAAGTGACGTTTGGTTTACTCTCGAAAAGCGTACGCCGAGCTTCAGTCCATCGTATGACTTGCGTATTTATGCGTCCATGGAGCGTTTTTAATTAAAAAAACGCTTGGCTGACATAAGCTAAAAACACAAAAGTGCGAGTCGGCCGTTACTAATAAATATATTTACCAGTTTGATGTACTCGAGCACGTCTCTGTCCTGTGGTATCCGATTATATGCTGGATCAGAGCATTTCCTTGCCTCCCTGTTCGTAAGGATTGGTAGTCGCTGGTTACGCTTTAACATGCTAATCGTATCCCAGTACACACGGGTCATGTCATACGTCAGAGCCGTCATCGTCTGTTATGGGACAAGGGAAATGAAATTTAGGCTACGGAAATCAGAAGTTTGGCTGACAATACGAAAAGTGATAGAAGCTAAACACCCCCCCCCCCCCCCCACACACAAAAAAAAACACATTAGAAATAGGAATTTCGCTTTACACTAATTCGTCTATGGTAGATATGAAATTGTTTTCCGCTGATTCTCAATTTGCCATACATGCCTTGTACTACTACTGTAGTTGCTACTCGTTCTTCTACTACTACTAATAGAAGTAGTGTACCGATTGAACTAATTCTATTACTACTTCTACTATTTAGTCAAAACTGTATATCAACAAGGTCAGGATTGTACTTGAATGAGAGGGGCGAAATATATCTTTAAATATTTTGAAATATTCTTAAATGTGGGTAAGCAAAAAATAAGTCCTCACTTTTATATTTTCCGTCACATTTTTTGCTATTCAAAAAAATACGGGGAGCCCACCCCCTGTTCCCCCTCTGCCCCCTCGATGCACGCCTGGTAGCAATACTATATATTACACCTCCTGATAGCAATGATAATATTATGATACAACAAATAATAGTGATATTAATGATGATGATGATGAGGAGGAGGAGGAGGAGGATAATATAGCGAAAAGATTGGTAATGATAATATGATATGGAGCCAAATTGATAATAATCATTGAATGATTACATTGCTGAAAGCGATCAAAATCCGGACATGAAATGCATTACCTTGAGCTTTGGTAAATCAGCTACACTATCCTGTAATGGGTCACTCGTCACGTTCTTCCAGATCATCTCGATTGTTTTGTAGTTAGGATCGGTCTTGTTTAAAAGTTGGAACCCGGTTACGTTCATCCCGCCAAAGAGAAAACTGTCCATGTTCACATCAGCTATGTCCTGAAGAACGAAATAAGGAGAAATAGACAGGGCCAGTGGAACCGGATGGAGGACAAGCCCTCTTCCCTCGATATTTTTGACGAGTGTAAGTGCTTGTATGGGAGAGTTTGTGCATGTTTGTGTGTGTTGGGTGTACGTGCTCCCACCCTATCCCCGTCCCCATCCTACCATCCCTCAATCTCAAAATCGTTCCGCCCCTCCTGATAGATGGGGGAGAATGAGGAAGAAGGGGAGTAAGAAAGAGAGCGAGGGTAATAAAGAAAAGAAAGACGAAGTGAAAGAGGTGTACAAAATGGATGATGATGAAGATGATGATGATGATGATGATGATGATGATGATGGTGGTGGTGATGATGATGATGATGATGATGATGATGGTGGTGGTGGTGGTGATGATGATGAGGATGGTGATGATGATGATGATGTGGAAGTGTCGTGGTGGGTGTAGTGGACCTAACTCTCGCCATTCAACCAAGGGTCTTGGCTCGAGTCTTACCCATGGCGTTAATTTCTTCAGCACGAAATTTATCCACAAAGCTGTGTTCTATCCAAGTGTTAGTGACAGGAGACAGCAGCACATTATTTGATGATATGACTGCCTTGATATAATATAGGCTTAAATTGCCATCCAGTGACTGGATAATATATTATAAGTGTTTTAAACGGTCATTTAGACAGGGAGCCATATAAATCTGTAATAGTATCATTATCATGAGGAAGATGGTCATGGTTTTTACCAAAATGGCGTTCCTCATCAAGCTTTGAATATAGATTCGCGCCAAATGGAAATTAAGCAAAAAGAATGTGCTTATGAATGTTATCTAACTGAAATAAACTTTCCAATCCAGAAGAAGAAAAGAATGAAAATGGAGATACAAGAATAATAATACATATAATAGACGAATGAATTAAAAATTAATTAAGATAATATCGTTGTCCTGATAAAATGTCATACAGTATGATATCACAATACCAAATTGCATGTTTTATGCATTCTTTTAATCATTATGTGCCTGATTTACTTTTACAATGTTTATTATTCGAGTTAAATTTGTAATCCATTAATCCTATACAATTTATATGTTATGTCAGATATACTTACCAAGTCTAGAAATATATAATGGAATGATGATGTTATCATGCCGAGAACGTTGGCCTGAAATTAAAAACGATAGTACATAAAATGAAAACGATAGGAAAAAATCAATCTACTTCTCAAAACAAAATCTGATAGTTAGAGCAATTAGAGCAAATAAATTTTAGATCAGTGGAGATGCCGGAAATGCTCTGACAATATACAGACCCATCTTTATTATAGCTTCAAACAGTTACCATAAAAATTATATTCCCACACCTTAAACATTTTAGAATGAGGACAATGTTGACCGTCAGAATCGTAATTAAATACGCTCTGTATTTTTCCAACAAATGTTGCATTGTTACCAAATGGAAACAAATGAAGTGTCAGATAATACAACTCAACTGAGTCCACAAAAAAACAATGAATTTGGAATGCAAATATTCACATAATGACACAAAGGTAATTGCATGTAATTGTTTTTCTCTGCTTGATTTCTTTTATTGTTTGTTTTTTTTTCTGCTTAATTTATTCTTATTGTTTGCTTGCTTTTTCTAGGTGTTTTTACAATCAAAATAATTGATTAAGATGCACAAGAAATGTGAAATCACCTGTTTCAAGACAAGCAGCGTTTGATTTGCCGTTGTATCTGCAATGATGCGATGACGACCAGAATCGCGGAAGCTCTTCATTAGTCGCCGAGTCTCGACTTCCGATCCAACACGACGTACCACGATGTCGTATCTAGTTGGCTGAAATCGGGCTGCAAGGGTTTGGTATCTTTGCAAACCTGACGGAAATTAATTTAAAAGAAATAAAGCTCAAATTATATGAAAATTTTATTTCTAATGACATTTTCATTATTTTGATAAATCTTGTTTTTATATGCTAAGTAGACCGTTGATTAAATGTGTTTTAATAAGTTAGTGCAAATTTCACATCAATATTTCGCAGATTTCTTATTTACAGATTGGTTATCAATAATCAATTTTAAAATGTCCATCGATCATCTTCATTGGTCCACATTGGAGGAGGGAATAGTGGGACTTGTCTCCTAAGAATCCATTACCCTCTGCTGCAAAATGCCTTCAGTTTGGGCTTTTTGGCACATAAATGGAAGAAACTGGCAAGGCTTGTCCACAAGAGAGAATTTGATTCACTTAGTCTTGCTTCCTTGTTAGTTCTTAGGAAAATAGCTGACAAAGTACGTCGGCCATCAGTCCATCCCCATCCTTTCCTTTAGGCCTTGTGTGTTTTTTAGCCTGCGTCTGCCAAGCGTTTTTTTAATTAAAAACGCTTCCTTGGCACACAAAAACGCAGGTCATACGGTGGACTGACGTTCGGTGTACGCTCCTTGAGAGCAAGCGTAACGTCAGTTCACCGTCTGATTAGCGTTTACCGTGCGCTGATCTGGGAGCGTCTTTTTTTTTTTTAATGCTGGGCCGTCGCAGACTAAAAACGCAATGGTGTGAGTCCGACTTTATAAATTATAGATTCTTTCCTTGAAATAGTCGATTTACCTTCTGGTGTGCTGTAGATATAAGCGAACCTGGTCCACTTGAAGTACCTGACACAATCCTCTACGGCTGGGACTAGGGCCGGCATCATGGAGACCAGGTAGTCATTGGGACCGACCTGTAGACCCATATCCAACTTGGACTGACTTACAGTCACGTATGGGATGAGGAAGTAATTTGCGTAGGATTGGAACGTTGATAGGCAGGTAAGTCTGGAATGGCCACCGGTTATCATGGTTCGCATCTTGTACAGCTTGCATACTGGAATTAATATGAAATCAGGAAAGATTAATTCCTTTNGATGATGGTGGTGATGATGATGATGGTGATGGTGATGATGTGGAAGTGTCGTGGTGGGTGTGGTGCATCTAACTCTCGCCATTCAACCGAGGGTCTTGGTTCGAGTCTTACACATGGCGTTAATTTCTTCAGCAAGAAATTTATTCACAAAGCTGTGTTCTATCCAAGTGTTAGGTGACAGGAGACAGCAACACATTATTTGATGATATGACTGCCTTGATAATATAGGCTCAAATTGCCATCCAGTGACTGGATAATATATCAGACGTGCTTTAAACAGTTATTTTAGACATGGATCTATATAAATCTGTAATATTATCATTATCATGAGGAAGCTGATGATGGTGTTAACAACAATGGCGCCCCTCATTAAGATTTGAATATCCAGTTGCACCAAATGAAAATCAAGTACAAAACTGAAATAAACTTTGCAATCCGGAGGAAAATGAAAGATTAGTAATACATTGATAAAATAATTAAAGTTCATTATAATAGTTTCGTTGTCCTTTTATAGTGTCATATAATATCAAAGAACAGAATCTCATTTTTAACTCTTTAAATCATGATTTGCCTGATTTATCATAACATTTGTTTCTTATTCTAGTTCAAATTGTAATCTATATAACCATATAAACCATATAAAATATATACATCATGTCAGATACATGTATACTTACCAAGTCCAGAAATATATAATGAAACGATGATGTGATCATGCCGAGAACGTTGGCCTGTAATAAAAACGACAAGTACAATTAATTCAGCTAACAAAACAAAATCTGAAAAAAGTTAGAACCAGTTTTAAGTCAGTTGAGTTGCCGGAAATGCTCTGACAACATACAGACCCAACTTATTATAGCTTCAAACAGTTAACATAAAAATGATATCACCACAACTCAGACATTTTAGAATGTGGACAATGTTGACCGTCAGAATCGGAATTAAATACGCTCTGTATTTTTCCAACAAATTGTCTAACGACTATTTCTTGCATTGTTACCAAATGGAAACAACTGAAATGTCAAAAAATACAACTGAACTGAGTCCACAAAAAATAATGAATTTGGAATGCAAATGTTCATGTAATGACAAAAAGGTAATTGCATGTAATTGCTTTTCTCTGCTTGATTTCTTTTATTGTTTTTTCTGCTTAATTTTGTTATTGTTTGCTTGCTTTTTCTAGATGTTTTTACAATCAAAATAATTGATTAAGATGCACAAGAAATGTGAAATCACCTGTTTCAAGACAAGCAGCGTTTGATTAGCCGTTGTATCTGCAATGATGCGATGACGACCAGAATCGCGGAAGCTCTTCATTAGTCGCCGAGTCTCGACTTCCGACCCAACACGACGTACCACGATGTCGTATCTAGTCGGCTGAAATCGGGCTGCAAGGGTTTGGTATCTTTGCAAACCTGACGGAAATTAATTTAAAAGAAATAAAGCTCAAATTATATGAAAATTTTATTTCTAATGACATTTCCATTATTTTGATAAATCTTGTTTTTATATGCTAAGTAGACCGTTGATTAAATGTGTTTTAATAAGTTAGTGCAAATTTCACATCAATATTTCGCAGATTTCTTATTTACAGATTGGTTATCAATAATCAATTTTAAAATGTCCATCGATCATCTTCATTGGTCCACATTGGAGGAGGGAAGAGTGGGACTTGTCTCCTAAGAATCCATTACCCTCTGCTGCAAAA
>BQKZ01000159.1:0-16393 GCA_036244855.1 Temnopleurus reevesii | reverse complement strand
AATAAGTGTTACCGAATGCGTATTTTAATGATATGATATATACAATGATTGTCGATGAGCTTTATCAATAATTATTGATCAGAGGCACAGAAGTGATCTCCGTTATTCTTTTCTGACCCATTCACCGAACCATGAATATTTTGGGGCATAAACAATGTCTTATCGAATCCGCGTTTTAATTATATGGAACGTATATAAAATCACCTTCCACAGACCCTCCTAATCGACTTTAACACGATAGAAGACTAAATGGATTATACGTTTTGAGGTACATTAAGGGAGGTGTAACAATCACATAATATTAATTTTATTGTACTGTACGATATACAACACCTATTCGAGGGTGGTGTTGCTACAAAGTTGCAATTAATCGCAAATATCCAGCAAATCAGTTGCAAATTTAAACGCGTGTTTTCATTCGCAAACTGTCTCCGCTTTTATGACGAGTATGAAACAATAGGTTAAAATGGTGCTTGCCTATTAAATTAATCGAAACATTGTAGCAGCAGCCCCCTTGGTTTGATAACCCGAGTTCTGGTTCGCCCATTCAATATTCACGGTATTATGAATAACTCATTTCCGATTTTCTAGAATTTCATCATTACATTTTAAAGGCGTTTTAGTTATATGAACGAACGAAAATGTTCTTTTCATTCTCTCGAGTGCAAAGCAATAACATGGATTGAATAATTAAAACCATTGCCATGCGCTTCCACCAAATGCGTAGTTTCCAATAATGTGCCTTCACAGAACAAACTGGAACTTCTGAATGTCCCTTATCTTTTTATATGAATCGTATATGTTATTCCATTCCATAAGGGCAACCCTGATAAAGGGTTTTCAACTATAGCTTAATCTCAATTAGATATGAAATCACTTTATCCCTTACCAAAAAGGTCATTTACCGGTATTATAATGTTAAGAAAACGTTTTAAAGCGCTTAGGGAAAATTTTATTGAGCGCTATATTAATAATTATTATCATTACTTGTAAAAGGTTTATGTTGATGATGAGCTCAATGGAGAAGGTAGATTTCAATCATGTTAACTAAACAATGACAACAGGATCAAAACAATTTACTTATCTGTACACTCTTTTAGAACACAGGTAAGTTTTCTTCAAATATTTTAAACAGTTATATACCTCTTTGTCTATGAATATCTGTTGCTTGTTTTACTTTTTGATATTTCTATCTTTCTTTCCATCCCTTTTCTCTATTAAATCCCACATCATTTTTTAGTGCCTTTCGTTCTATTTTAAAGTTATTGGAAACATTCAGTTTTACGATTTCTTTCTATTTCTCTCTCTTTCTCTCTCTCTCCCTCTCTTTCTTTATCTATATCTCTCTCTTTCTTCCTCTCTACCTCTCTCTCTCTCTCCCTCTTCCTATATCTGCCTCTTTCCTCTCTCTTCATCTCTCTCTTTCTCCCTCTCTACTTCTCTCTCTCTCCACCCATTTCTGCCTCTCTCCTCTCTTTTCCTCTATCTTGAGTCTCTACCAGTTTCATTCCTTCCCTCTCAGCGTGATAATAGACACTCACCCTGGAGTCGACCTAGTGAAGGGATGCAAATCTGGGCATGAATCTTTGATACATCTTGTGAATATTTGATAAGCCCCTATACCTCATCTCGCCCATATTGATTTCCCTAGCTACCGGACCCCATCGGACCATCGCATTATAAAGAAAAGGGATATGTCTCTCCACCATCAACTGCCATCATTAGCATCATCTACACACAGTCTCTGTTACACGTTTGCGTCAAACGTCATCGTTTGAATTTGTTTAACATATGCCCCGAAACACGAACGATCGTGATATAATTTTGATACATGATCGTATGTCTAAAGCCAGCCAAACAAATGTTACGTTACTCAAGAGAGCAACAATGCGTATTTCTACGCACAGGTGGCATATATATATATAAATGCTTAATCATACCTTTCGTTTGATAGTCAATGTCTGCCCAGCGTTAATAGAATTTGGAAGACGCTTCGTGAACTAAAAAAATACATACGAAAGACGAAAGCTGATGCTAATGCGTGTGCACGCCAAGTGTTAACAAAATTTTACACTTGTTATACGCAATAATCCCGAATATGTGACTGCGCCTATAGAGTCAAGTAGGCATGGTATTTGGAAACCAAACCCTCGTGGAAGAGCGATGGGGGAAGTGAAAAAGTCATGATTCGTAAATGCTGGTAATTAAAGTATATTATGATACCATTAGGCACCATGGAGTCGTAGTTATCTGTTTTGCTTTATTGAATATCATCTCACACGAGTCCTTTGAGGAATTAAAATTAATTTTATTAATTTCATTTATAATCTGGGATCATTAGTGATTGTCTAAATAATTGCATTTCAAATTTTATAAGAACGTCGAGAACGCGTTACCAAGCTCACCTTCCAAGTAATCGAACCACTAAATTGATTGAAAGATCAAAAGCTATCCAGAAAATCTAGTCGGTTTCGTAGAGGTATTAGCAAATTCTGATATACGATATATCTTTGATTTTCTTGAAATTACCTGATATTTAGGCCTAATGATAAAAAAAGAATAACTGGTCGGAGCTAGCATCACTGATATTACATCTAATGGAGATTCAGCCATGGCCGAAGTCAGAAATAATAAATTCACATCATTGATTTCATCAAAATTGAATGCTATTCAAGAATTTAAGTCGATTTTATTCATTAGTGTCGATTTATGTCCAATATGTTACAGGTTAAGCGCGCCAAAGCGAATCAAAATAAAGGATAGATTAAAATTGTAAAATACAGAAGCACCACGAAGAAAATTACAATGTTGCTTGTTTTGGATAACATGGGTCTATTAACTCTAAACTATTCTAAAATTCTCTCTTTTCATATGTTTTATTTATTTATTTATCTATTCATTTATTTATTACAGTCTTCTTTAAAAACAGGGTAGGTGCATTCATTTGTAAAAACTACTTTTTAAGCACGCACTATGTGCATACATGAAAATACAGCAGAAACAACATTTGAATACATGCATATAGCAGAGCAGGAAAAGAAAACATGAATACAGATGAATATGAAAATACATTACAACTTCAAATATCGTGCAAATACATGATTTAAAGCATATAAATGTGTTATAAGTCATTCATCTGATCATTACAATCAATTAAATTTATATCATTCTAAAATTTGCTTTACATTAAAAAAGAAGACTGATTGCTTTTGGACCGTTTTTCATTTCAATTCCTAAAATCATTATTATCTCATTGCAAGCGAATGCGAACAATGTGAACATTTGTTGAATTATTCTTATTTTATTCTTTTTTTTCTTTTGTATTCTTAATCCGATCGAAAGTTGAAACCGTAACTTTTCAATCCACTCTTTCTCCTTTTTCATGAAAGAACAATTATGGGGTCTGTAACATAAAAGATGCAAATAAACTTACGATAAATATTTATCATAAAGTCTATGGCAAAATGTGTACCAAATAAATGCAATTAATTGCAAGATTTATCGTATCTCTTTTACGTTACAGGCCTCTGTATATACAAGCGCGTTAATAATTCTGCAAGTATTTCGCAACTTGAAGTGAATTTATTCATCCTTTTGCAGCTGATATTCCTTTTAGGTTAAGTTAAGTGTAACCATATTTGCAGAACATTAATCTAGACATAAATGTTCCAAGCCAACTCTGTTGTTTTATCTGCGTAAATATATTAGGTTTTCACAAGCAATTCTAAATATTTACGAATTATTCAATATTTTAGGCATTAGGTTTAACAGGACACATCATTCTAGAACTGATAGTTGGCCGAGTGGTTGAATGTTTTGGAGAAAATATGGAATTTGTAGAAAATTCAAGAGAATAAAAAAAGACTTTAAAAAAGACTTAAAATAAGACTTACATCTTCTGGTTACATTGAAAGTATCTTCCAGGAGAGCTGGTAGTATGTAGGCCATGAACTGGAAATCACTTGACTTGTTCTTCTGGGTATTATGGGCGATGATGCCACGCTCAAAACCAAAGTCAATGCGTTTGTCAAATACTCCACCTAAAATTAAAAAAAATACAACGATAATGACTAGAACAAACAAAAACAACAGCAACAACAAAAACGTTTTCATTAATAAGTATAGAGTCTGATCTATAAGAACTCGTGTGGGATAAACATAGATACTACTAATTTTCTTGAAATAAAAATGTTAGAGCAGCTGTGTAGAGTAAGCCTCATTCTAATTTGTCTTTCTATTGCTATCGAAATCGGATCCGGTTTTCATTTTAATGTTATTTCGATCTTCCCCTGTTTTAATACATGGCATGAAATGCTATTAAATTGTGACATGTTCGAATGATTAATAATATAGTGATCAGATACTTCGGTGCTAAAAACACTTTGGATTTTATAGTGTTCACTATGTTTTCGGGGGGGGGGGGTATCTTAGATGCAAGTTTCTAAATGCTACCTAAAATTGTTAATGGTATGCATAAACTAAGCTGTGAAAATGATAACGCGACACTAAACGCTTTATCCAATTTTCGTAGATACATTTGTTGGTTCATGTATGATTTTCTTTGCTGTTTTTGCAGCAATTTCAATGTAATAACATAGTATAGGTCAGGCGGCTCGATTTCAGAATTTTTTTAAAGAACGAAATCTTGAATGTGTGACAATGTCTTCAAAATAGCAAATTGGTTTATCATCTACAGTATAACGAGAGAAAGTCATACTTTTTGTCGTCTGTAATAATTCGGATTTAGTTAAATGTAATGATAAATAAGGAAAATTCGAATGATATCTGCACCCAGCTGTCGGTACATTTTATTCTGCTGGTGTATTCCTGTTTTCTCTTTGGCGAGTTTGTTGCTCGTTCACCTTTCGAATGCATGTCGCCAGCATCATGGGGATATGCATATCACGATCGGTCGGCGGGAATCATTCATGAGCTATGAATATGGGCAGAATAACCTATAATGTAGCTTGCAATGACCAACGCATCAATTTACAATAGTCGCATTAGTTACCACTGATGATGTGGGGTAAAGAATTGCGTAGATATGAGTGGAAGCGTCGTGGTGTAGTGGTTCTGACTCTTGCCTTTCAGGCAGAGGTCCGCGGTTCGAGTCCTACCCATGGTGTTAATTTCCTTCAGCAAGAAATTCATCCACACTGTGCTGCATTCAACCCAGGTGAAAAAAGGATACCTGGCAGGAATTTATTCCTTGGAATGCTTGAGCGCCTAACTGGCTTGCTCTGCAGTTATAGCCAGGGTTATATTATGGTACCTAGTATCAAGCGCGGTAGAGTATATGCATATAGTAATTGCGCTATATAAATGGACCTATTATTGTTATTATTATTTTACACCAATGAAATCAATTTTAGGTTTTCGAATTATTAAGATATAAACAATACAATATCATTTGCAAAAACAAAACTAATATTGTATTGCACTTTCATCAACAATAATTAACAACACATTCGTTTACTCTATATTGAGCGCTTGTGCATGGGAAATAATGTCTGTCGCCACTGCAGCGCTAGTACTTGCAATTAACACCTTTCTTTTTTTTTTCTTTCTTCTTTTCTTTACAATTTTCAGCGTTAGATACGAAAAAATCTAATGTAGTTCCGGTGAATTAAAAATTAATACCTTTTCTAACATTGAACAATATGTATAACTAAAAGGAACTAACCCCTGGAATTGATGTGCTCTCATTGAATGGAGAAAAATCAAATGAACAAATTATAAAAAATTTTAGAAAATACGGACAACCCGTTCAAAATTTATGAATTTATCACAAGGTCACAGACATGACAGAGGTATGACGATCCCTGCCGCTCACGGGGATCCGTGCGATCGGCAAATTCGACGGAATATGTTACGTCATGTCGGACAACTCCTCTTTCACTCTGTATACAAAATTTCTCACTTTTACGCAAAAGTCAACAAAATGACAATTGTTGGTTGGGATATACGGTAGCATTTTTTTATATAGATTCTGCATGTATTTCGAAAAGAGTCATGTTGCAACCTTACTCTAATTTTTATATCAATCTATTTCTAAAAATATATGTACCAAGGGAATGAAGAGTTATCCGATATGACGTCACAGATTCCGTCAGTGTTGCCGATCGCACGGATCCCCATGAGCAGCAGTCAAATCTTTGTGAATTTGAAATCTCATAACTTTTTAACGGGCTGTCCGATTTCGCCAAATGTTTACAGTTTGTTCATCTGATTTTTCTTCATTCAATGAGAGCAAGATAATTCCAGAGATCAGTTCCCCTTTAAATAGTGGTCAATTTTCAGTGTAGCTTAGAAAGCTTCATATATAGTACCAGTTTATTGTCTATGCCCCAGCGAGTTCAATCATGATACGCAGTATGCCCCAACACATATCATTCGCACCGTGTCAAACTGAGTCTTAACCAAAACCAAAATCTTAACCAAAATCTAAACCAAAACCAAAATCTAAACCAAAATCAAAATCTTAACCAAGATCTAAACCAAAATCTAAACCAAAATCAAAATCTAAACCAAAATCTAAACCAAAACAAAAATCTAAACCAAAATCTAAATCGTGGTTAAATCTAAACCAAGGTTTTTGTAATTTTGTAACACACTCTCGCAAAGTCAAAATCGTGTGATAGCACTTTTCAATATGCTCTAAGAATAAAATGAATGGCGGGATTATGTATCTGGAAACTTTTTCAATTTTCCCTTTTAGGCCTCGCAAGCTGTATCATATAATTTGCCTGAGAAAGTTATTTTGTACAAATTCTCACCCATCGTCTTATTCTTTTCTTTTGTTTTATATAGAGGAGCGTTAGAACATCGTTCATCGACAGATCGTGATCTTTAACCCGACAGAGATATTGTTTACAACATGCCTACGTACATTAGCCTAATATTGCTTTTCTTATTGAAGCTAGAATTAATGGTAGAGAGCCGTAGTCACTCTACACCGGGATGGCGACAGCTAAAGCCATAGTAATAATAATGCAAATGCGCCTAAAGTACTCTGCAGAATGAATACTGTATGCGAATAACATGTTTTATTATTGCTGTATATAATTATCAATATTGTTAATAATACATCGATAAAATTGCTCATGGTAATGCATTATTATGATTGCAACTTAAAAGGGGCAACTTAATTATTAAGCGTCCATTTTTTAAATGATTTATCCATGTAACTAAGAAGTAGCTCACGGAATACAAAAAGTTTATGATATTGTGCAGTTCATCACGAAATGATATTTAAGTTCTGAAATATTCCTTTATCTCCAGACCTAACTATTTTAATGTTTTGAATGATAATAATATGATTATACTTACCAACCATAATCTTATCAGGGCCCTGAGCGAATGAATACGAAGACCAAAGTGATATCATCATCACACAGACAATCACCATTACTATGAATATCCTTCCCGCCATTTCAGCTAATTGCAAATATCTACACCGGGCTTTGTAAGAGATGGTTTTCACTTCTCGGCGATTCGGTTATATGAGCACGGTCGAGAAGGCGACGAATAAACACGTTGAGGTTGATCTTATATTTTCAATTAACATCATCAACAGTGTGGATGCATGTAAGTTGATAGGCCCCGGTGAAGTTTAATGCGTCGATATTAGGGGGGAAAGTCCTCACCCGCGCTGCCAGAAAGTCAAGAGCAACAGCAGAAAGGTTGATGCGATAATGTATTCAAACGCAGAAGATCATGCTGATGATCTGATCAATTGAGATTCACAGGGTTTCTATTGCGGAGAGGTGAAGTCGGGACGAATATGGACGAAGGAAGAGATGCGAATTGGTTGGTAAATGAGCATCGTAAGCAACCAAGCGTGAAGCGTGGATGCCTCGTTTCTAACTCGTGAGATGCCTGCAACTTCATGATCTTTTCGAGATCCCAAATCTCTAAGGTGCTATTCGGTGCCACCACTACCGGGTTTGGGAGAAGATAGAGGGGGAGAACGGGGATGGGAAATGCATAGATAAAAAGGAATAGGAAAGTTATTCAGTTATGAAATAATTTGACATTTATTCTATTTCTATTTTTACCAATATTTGTCTTGTATTATTTTGTGCTGATAATAAATTTATTCTTTATACATGTTTGAGTTAAGTGAATTAATCTTGAATCTTGTTGCCGGTAGTAAATTGATCAAGATTAGGAGAAAGATATGACAATATGTGACGAGAGTATAAGAGAGAGATGGGATATAGAGGAGGGTATTTACATTTATTGTATATTAGATGATCTTTAACTGAGCAAAACATATTCCATTATATTTGGGGGAATCTATTATTTTCTCCTTGATTCGTACGGTTTCCCTCACCCGAATATGCACGTATGTTGTCTCAATTTCGCTGGAAATAAATGGAATTATGCATGCGGAAGAATGAAATAATCAGGCATAACCCCCACCCCACCCAAAGAAAGAAAAAAAGTATCTGATGATGAGGCGCGAAGCGAGGATTTCACTTGAACAGGGGCGGAAATGTGTTTAAAAAAAATTATGAAAAAAAAAGTTGTACATTATTCAGCCTCCGAGCTTACAAGCAAAAAACAGCGAAGGAAAGAAAAGCTCTTCACTTCCCGCCGGTGGAATGACAAGAAAAGAAACGAAAAAAAAAAACGCTTTCACTTTTTTCCCTTTCAAATTTCTATGGGTGGGGGCACCCACCTGCTGACGAAGTTCGCAATGGAGTGAATCTACGGCACAAATCACACATCGTGACGTAACAATACTGTACGGTGACTTAATGTTTCTTTATGACGCAAATTGAAACTTGAGCCCACAAGCGCTGACGTAACAATAGCGCGTAGTTAACGAAGTGTTTATTTGTGACGCAATAAACCAAATGCCAAAACGCGCATGCGTGAGCGCGCATATTCCTTGGCAATGCATTAAAAACACAAGAAGATGTCTTGAAACGTGAACTTTGAAACTAACAAATGCCAAGTTAGTTTCAACAAGTGCCAATTAAAGTCATTAGATGGATTTAATCATATAGTTTGATTTGAGGGAAAGGGGAGATGGGAAGCGTGCATGGCAAAGCGGGTTCACCAATTGAGTTGCAGGCTTTACCCGAGGCATGGGGAGAGGGTAATAAACGGAAGCAGATTCCTGATGTTGCGCCATCGCTAAGTCTAGTGAAAGAAAAAACAACGCTACTTCAAGCCGAGGACATAAAGATGTAGGTATCAAATTAACTTTGGAATGATGGAATTGAGTGTCTTTCTCATCATCAATTCGTATTACGGGTTTGTTCTATTCCTTGGATTACATCTAATATTATTGTCAAGTAAACGTAATAAATATTACAGCAGATTTTCATCAATTAGATCTAGAAAGTAAGTTTTTCCTTCCAAAGACACGTATTTGAATTTGCTGTGTCACATACTGTGAAAGAAGTACAAATATCTACAAAATGAAATTAATATCCATTTGTCTAAGAGCAAAATGCCTATTTAAAAATGAAATAAAGAAGAATGCAAACAATGAGCCTACAGTAAGCCTCCAGTGGCAATGACAATCTTCACCAGGTACCCAATAACACATCTCGGTTGAGTGCAGCAAAGTGTGGACACTTTCATGATGAAAGAAATTCGCCATGGATGGGATTCGAACCGTCCACCTTCTCGTTGAAAGGCAAGAGTTAGAATCAACCCCCCCCCCCCTCTCTCTCTCTCTCTCTCTCTCTCTCCCTCTCTCTCTCTCTCTCTCTGTCCCTGTCTTTTTTCATCATTCGTCTTCATAATTATTCCATATTTTTCGTTCTGTTTGATTGTTTACTTTCAACTTTTCTCTCCTCTTCTCTCTCACATTATAATTTTTCTTTAAAGACATTGCCACACGTTATGATTTTACTTTAAAAAAAATCAAACCACTCTGTCTGACCTGTGAAAATATAATCAAGCGAGTTATAGAGCCATTATCAAGATATCTTTCAAAATTTGAATACAGTGTAAAACGGGCGCATTATTACTGCACAATGTGCATTTGTAGGTAAACGTTTGTATCATCGGGGTTTTTTTTAGTATTTAATGTTGATTTTGAAGCATAAAAAGTTCACAGCTTAGTTTATGTACACCACTAACCATTTAGGTATACCATTCAGGACCTAGCAGTTGAAAATTTTATAAACAAAAACAGTGTTATACAATGCCTTTGTTTTAAGGTTTTTTTAATATTACTGAAAACTTGTTTTTGCTATGGATTACTCAAATTGTAAAAAGGCTCATAGCTCTTGATTTTTCTATTTTTTTTCTATACAGTTTGTTCATATTATTTTTTCATATGCCAGCAACGCGTTATTGATTGGATTAGTTTGAAGCTAAATGAAAGATAAATACTTTGAAACAATTTCAAAGTATAAAACGTAATATACATATTTCGACTGTAAACAACTTTGAAAAACAGTAAAGATTCTATGAATGTATTTTTATTTGCAGTGAATCTTTCGAAGAAGATGAAAAGGGTGATAATGTTCAAGTGGTAGAAGAAGAAAAAGAAGAAGAAGTAAAGACCAATGAAGGTGACGAGGTCGAGAGTGTGGACAATACTGACGATGGAATTGAAGAAAGATTAACACCGGGTAAATAGTATGTTACATTTTATTGATCAAATAAGATTCATCAAAATTGTTCCACGTTCTTTAGTAAATACTCAATAGTAAAATAATAATAATAATAATAATAATAATAATAATGAACGGCTTTTATATAGCACTTATCAATTCTTCATGAGAATTCCCTAAGCGCTCTACAATTGCAGCATCATTACCCTGGCTTTAGCCTGGCAGCCACCATGGAGCGCTCTTGGCGTTTCAAGGAATAAAATATTCCTACCAGGTACCCATTTACCTCACCTGGGTTTAGTGCAGCACAATGTTGATGAATTTCTTGCTGAAGGAAATTAACACCCCGCGTGGGACTCAAACCTACGACCCTCTAGTTGAAAGGTGAGAGTCATGACCACTACACCACGGCGCCTGATTTCATATATTTCAAAGATGATCCGTGAACGCAAAAATACAGAGGGAGGACGATTGATCAATTGAGGGCGTTTGGCTCTCAACATACGCAAAAATTAGCGCCAGCCAAGCGTTTTTCCTTTCCCGTAATCATGGGTCGTCTTTGAAAACTCACGAACGCTGGCCAGGCGTTGCTATGTATACACGCTAAGGTGGGCTTGAATCTTGATGCGTATTAAATATGTTGATAACCAATAATACAAGATTAAAATTTCAAAACTTGTTTATAATTCATTTTCAGTTTCTCGGAAACAAAATCCATAATGCTCTCTGCCCTGGCATATGCCGAATCTTCGCAAAGTATTTCAATTCTGTGTAATTTTGTATGACAATTATAATAGAAATAAAATACATTTGCAGAGAGGCGACCAGTGATATGTGATATTTTGAATTTTACTTTATATATAGCCAACGTCTGTTAGGCGTTGCTGTGATGTTCCGAGAATGCAGAATTATTTTGGCATGTAATAGCAAACGACTTAATACCTGGATTGTGATTCTTATAGCTGTTCATATAGATACGCGCGCGACTCTGTGAAGCACAAGTGACCCTCTCTTGGTCTCAATAAGAAGCACAATAGAATGGGTCACCAGTCGTGCGCAGAGTCGTGCGTACCTTTACGAATAGCGCCATAAAACACAATCATTTTCTCTCTATGATGTTTCCACATTTGGCATGACAAGCAAAACTTCCGAGTAATGATAGTCCAGTTGAGGACTGAGTGTTCTGATAGCCTCCACACGCGATCAGAGGGGTATACATATTAGAGGCTTATGTAAGGACTCTGTGGTTGAGTGCAGTGCAGTCCCTGTGTGTACAGTGTAAGTGAATATGCAGAGGTGGGTGCTATCAGAACACTCAGTCCTCAACTGGACTGAATATGCAGAGGTGGGTGCTATCAGAACACTCAGTCCTCAACTGGACTAGAGTAATGAATGCTTCTTCTAGGGTGACGAATATCTGTCATCATTAATCGACCGTGTTGGACCTCAATCATTTTATTAATCCATTAGAAAATCAATGTTCTAATTCATCACATTGAGACAGATTAGATTCTAATTTTTAACAAAAAAAAAAATATTTATTAAGAGCCTATTTCCGTAATGTACGGGTGTTCCAGTTGCCGATCGCCTGGGGACAGAGGTAGGGGCCGATTTGGAGGTTAAAATGGGTTATGGCGGAAGTGCAACTTTGAGCTGGGGAAATTTTCCATTTTTCAAATTTTGCTTACTCTTCGGGCGGGGGCGTCAAAATTCTAAGTTGTTTGCCTCCCCCCCCCTAATTTTTTTTTTTTTTTAATTAAAAGGTGTGAAAACCTCGGCGCGCGCCCGTACCATAGATCGTATACAATTTTGGTAAGTTTATCCCGTCACAGGCTAATTTTTTTTACGATTTTCTTTTGGTAGTAGTACTTCCGAAACATGGCGTTCATAAAATCTGACCAATGATATATCATTTTGAAACAAAGAATACAAACTGCATAACTATTATCTGAAAACACCATAAAGTTCATGACTTAGAATATTACTGCAAATAATTTTGAAGTGAAATTGTCATTATTAATATCAATTTTCATCCCACTTTGCTTACGGGTTTTCATTTCGATTGAAAATTTCCAACAGTTAACTTTGAGTCCCTTGACCCGAGCAGACAGGTCACAATTATTAATCTTACTCCTAAATGATGAACGACGAAGCTGAAAATATCACGTTCATAATTAAAATCTTCATCATGTAAGCAATTACTTATTGATCATCACGATCAATCTTTTCCTCTCCATTTTCTTTACTCCAATTTTTCTCCTTTCGCTTGTCACCACATTGATGAAGATGATATACCAAATATACAAGATGCATCAGCCACGCACCCGCTCACGGCCCCTTGAAATGAGAGTGATGAACAGTTTTGTTCTTTCGGGCAGAAATAGTGAAACCTGAGTAATTTATACCAAACAATAAACAAAAAACAAGTGCACAAACAGGAACGGGGTGCTCGACCAACTTGAGAGGGTATTTTTTCAAATTGATGTTCGCCTCCTCCCCCCCCCCCCTCCCCCACCTCCTACACTAGTCAGCTGACAAACAAACAAAAAGGTAATCTCCTCAAATTGGAGCAACCTTTGTTTCCACCCTTTAGAACTCAAATTTGGCTTCCCTAACTCTGACGGGGGAATGCTCGAGCCCCCACAGTGTCCCTACGGCTCGCGCATAATAACACCCCATCCCTCCTCTCGTGGATCCCGTTCTCATATCTTGAAAATGGTTTCGAAGATAGAAAAGATAAGACAGATAGAATCATGTTTGAAAAATAACTGGTCTAATCACGTAATGTAGGCTCAATCAGAAGTCTTTTAATCACCCTCCCATATTTCATTCGGGACACCTATAGCTCCGGTCACGTATTTCATTGGGTCAGCCGAGGTTATGGCTTATAAGATGGAGACATCGGTACTTTGTTTTATGGGTAATATTTTGATATCAAACATAGGAACCGACATGACCGATGAACCGATAGACTGTATTATTATGTGGAAGCGTGGACTGTATGTGGAAGCGTCGTGGTCCAGAGGGTCGTAGGTTCGTAGATGATGTTAATTTCCCTCAGCAAGAAATTTATCCACATTGTGCTGCACTCGACCCAGGTGAGGTAAATGGGGACGGTACGAAGAAATCCTTGTAATGCAGGCGCCGTACATGGCTGCCAGCTAGAGCCAGGTAATATTGAGTGTAAAGCTTCAGCGCCATGAGCACCGATAAGATGGACCTGTTCGCTATACAAGTAGCCACCATTATTATTATTATCATTATTATTATTATCATTAATATTATTGTTATTATTATCATTATCATTATTATTATTTTCATTATTTATTTTCTAACCATAGCCAAGGTATCCCTGACGAGTCGCCGATCGTCGGTAGCAAGAATTGCTTCACCCAGACGCTTATCGGACAGCAGTCGGTCATGGAACGAATCGATGGAACGTGGTGGATCCGAGCACGTGTCTATGACGTCATACAACTTGATCCATACAGTACGGAGCACTTGCAAAGCTTCAAAAAGCCTTCTAGACTACTCTGATATGATGTTCAAGGAGATGGTGAGGAATTTTAATCAATATCATTTAAAATATTTCAAGAATAAGTTTAAGGTGTTAAAAAGCTTAACTTCAATATTTATCCAGATTATTTCGAAGCACTGATTTGACTTGGTGTTAGCTCTCAAAAGCTCCTGAGAGTTCAAAATAATGCACAAAAAATGTGGGGGTTTTTTTAGTCACTTGCGACCGTCAAAATACAGTATATATTGTATTTTCAGGAAATTATCTTAATCACTTTTAAGACATTTTTTTTAAATTCTATTAGATGCATATTGATCAATGTATCGTGATATTACCGTGATGTTTATTTCTTCTCCTTTTTTTGTATTACGTATTTTTCTGAGAGACGGTGGCGTTTCTTGTTATTGTTATAACGGTTTTTATCACATTTTCAATCTGCATTTTTCTCGCACATTCTTATAATTCGTTATATGTTTGTCTTTTCTTCTCCCCGTATATATTTATCCTTTTTTTAATAGTTGAAGAAATTAGAATTGATGCACTCAAACACACGCATGCGAATACGAGAAGAATTCGAGAAGGGAGCAAAGAGGAATGCTGAACAGTTTACTGACATCACAAACGAAATTAAAGAGCTCAAACTGACAGTGGAAAATCAGAACAAATTGATAGAACAATACCAACTTAAAGAGGAACCGAATCAGAAACAAAGTATTGAAACAGTGACGTCATCATACCATGGGATGAAAAAAGCACCTCAGAAGGACACGTCACGCATGTGGTCACGTGCTGCAACGAGCGTCCTTCGTCGTGCTACGTCACAATGCCCTCCTGAACAACCCACGAAGTCGTCTCGGATTCCTGTCACGAAACTCGCCGAACGCCGAATGTTTGATCACACGAAATCGGAAACCGTCGGCAACATTCGGGGTGAACATCGAAACCTTCAGAGCACGCATCATTCAGGCAAAGCGCCTTGGAAAAATCATTATCATTCGGACCGAGAAATAGAGAAAAAGAATGTATTGAAACAGGTAAATAAATCGAAAGCCAAGCATATCAATATAAAGGAACATAAGAAGGGACCAAGAGTAGCAAACATGAGTAAGAACAAACACTTATCAAAGTTTTTCTCTTCAAGCTGAACTTTGACAACACGGAGAGAAACTTTAACAAAATAGGTAACAAGTAAATAAATTCACATAAATTTTGGGGGGATTTTTACCCATATCTGCCAAATGACAATAATAAAGGAAGCAAAGCATCAACATAAATAAAACCACATGGCTAAGTGTCTTAATATATGTGCTGTTTTTTTTTTAATTAATACGCCTGTCAGCATAGCCACTCGTATTAAAAAAATGCAAAGTAACAAAGGTTTAGGGGTTGAATAGAAGTGCTGTGTAGCTTCTATGGATCAGAAAAGTCCATAAGTCAATTGCCCAATTACAATTATAAAGTGTATTCTATGTTATTTTGTATCAATTATTTTTTCATTGTTGCCTTGATCAGGACCTTGATGTAAAACAGCTTTTGCTGATCTTGTTTTTATCCTGTTGAAATATATTCTAATGAATAAATAAATACATGAGTACCAAATTTCAAAGATGATAAAATGCAAGCATTTTCTATAATAGACATACAGATTGGTTAATAAACTGGCACGCAATTACGTTTGTATTTTTCCGACGAATGGGCATGATGAAATACTTCTAATTGAAGAAATCTAAATTATTTCAGTCCAAAGTATTGTGTTGACAGTTTTTATTAAAGATGGTTTGATACTTTTCATAATTTTAGTAAATTTTACTCCAAATATGATACACACAAAGAATTGACTAAACATTATCTGTTTTGATAGAATTACAATTTAGGTATTTTATCAATGAGGCCATTTTTTATTGGTAATCATGATACTGACAGTGTTTTTCGATTAACATTGTGCCCAGGGTTGCATAATAATATGTATTGTACAATGCAAAACAGGCATTGAATTTTCGCTTTTTTCCAAAAATGAATATGATTGTGTGATAAGTCCTTGACTAATCTGCACCTAGTCAGCAACTATAATACTTTGCTTTGCCCCAAAACATATTTAGCTCTTGAAAATTAATATAAGCGATAATGCTTTCGAAGGCATGATGAGTTTGTTTATGTTATAATACATCTAATCCACTGATGTGTATCACTGATTGTTCTGAGGTTCATGTTGTATGTATGTATATATGTTTGTATGTGTATGTTTGTGTGAAACTATGTGTGTGTGTGCGTGCATGTGTGTACGTGTATGTGTGTT
>BQKZ01000158.1:173661-215458 GCA_036244855.1 Temnopleurus reevesii | reverse complement strand
TGGACGATGCAGACATTGAGAAGGTAGGGAGAGAATTAGTGTGTGTAAGTATGTGTGTGTGTGTGTGTGTCTGTGTGTGTGTGTGTGTGTGTGATGTGAGAGAGAGGGCAAAAGAGAGAGAGGGGAGAGAGAGAGATCGAGAGAAAAGGGGAAAGCGAGAAAGGATGAACGGAAAGAATGGGGAGGGTGGGCGATGAGGACATTGAAAATGCAGAACGAACAAGAGGGAGATGGGATAGCCATATCCAGTCAGGGAAACTCTCGCTTTATCGAGATCTCGTTTTTTCGAGATAATACGCAGTTCGGCGATAGAGGTCGGAGCGCTACGAAATCGTGCCGTCAGATCGCCTGTGTAAAGTGAATGGCAATTTGTTTTTCCGTCTTACATACCCATTATCAAAAAATCATTATAAAAAAACCTCAAGGTGGCGAATTTTGGTACGCTAGTATGTTGAAGAGAAATAATTTTCACACCTTATATGTTAGTAAGAAAATTCGCCACCTTGAGGTTTTTTGTTAATGATTTTTTAATGATGGGTATGTATGACGGAAAAATAAATTGCCATTCACTTTACACAGGCGATCTGACCCGCACGATTTCGTAGCGCTCCGACCTCTATCGCCGAACTGCGTATTATCTCGAAAAAACGAGATCTCGATAAAGCGAGAGTTTCCCTGACTGATATCTGTCATCTAACCTGACTCACACACACGTTCGTGCAATGACGTCAGCACAGAGACGTGATGTTGAACTTGCATTCACTGTGAGCAGAATGAACAGCAAAACCGGACAAAGTAAACAACTCACATTCCAGCCTTCAGAATAGCTTTCACACACAAGTGAAATTAGTTCTGTGATCATTAAAAACAGACACGGCAACTGATCTACATTTCTTTGCAAAAATAAGAAGGTGAACTGCATCTTGTATTCTGGAGCAATGCTGTGAAGGCTTGAATGGTAGTTGTTTAATTCTTTTGTCTGTTGTGGTCACTGTGCCGGTGCACTTAGAGGCATGCCTTCCACATGAGTTCATCTAAGATATTACTCACCCACTTCTTAAAGTGAAGTCTCTTTTTGATGGCTGGATTGATGCTCCAAACAAGAATGTTTCATTTCTTCCTGAATTGAATCATGAATTGTCTTTTAGATTTATCCTTTTTAATTTCAACGCTAGAATAGTTTGATGTATCATTGCATTATTCACCGAATCGATATAGTGACTTCTCTTTTTTCTGGTTAAGTTGATATGATGTATGCTCCAATGAGGAATTCAAAGTTTCTTCCTGTAATGAAGTATAAATTTCTTATAAGTTATCATTTTATATTTCAGAGTATGTTTGGAATCGAAAGTATTTTGATGTTTTATCAAATTTCTCAATCCCTTTTTGTGGTCATTTCCCGTTTGTATAAATGAGTTGAGGATTTACATGCATACATTACTTTTAGTATTAATTTTTAAAACTAATATAAATTGTTTTGTAAGATATATTTTCCCCATTTCATGTTCATTTGTAATCTAAAGCATTCTGCTGTTTTATCGTATCACTCACCACTTCTGTTGGTAAATTCCTTTTTTGATGGCTGGATTGTTATTTAATATGTAAGTATACGACAAGAAGACATTGTAAATCTCAGCCTGATATTGAAGTTTTGATCAAAATGTTCATGTTAATTCGCTTTATGTTGTAAATCTAGAATATTATGTTGTCTTATCGAATTATTTCACCAATTGATATTGTGACGTTTCTCTTTTGATGACAGAATTGATGGCTCCGATGAGCAATTTCTATTCTTGAAGTGAAATTTAAAAAAAAAATCTCAAAATATCCCTCCCAATTCAATTCATAATAGAAAAAAATATAGGAGAAAATAAAAATGTCAGCGAAGCTGAGTGCATCACGTAATTTTTTTCACCTTCTGATTTAACCTTCTGATAATTATGCTAAAGTCTCTTATATTGTCATTATTATAATATTCGTCGATTAGTAAAGCCCATATCAATTTATGTCATCAGAAAAAGAAATCTTCCTTGTAACCCTAATGTATACCAAGCTAAATCCCCAGTTACACAAGAGCCCCGATTAAACACGATTCAATACGACTCTTTGTGTAATTAACAGTTAACTGCTCCTGAACAAATTGTGGTGTTGAATTGGGTTCTGTCGGGTTTTAAATCTATGTGCCATACAGAAGCCCTGATTGAACACGATCGAACACGACTTTTTGTTCAGGGGTAGTACAAAGAGTCGTGCTAAATCGTTTTCAATCGGTGATTGATGATGATGATGAATTTAGATTTAAAGGCGTTTCTGATTCAATTCTGAATATTTACGCCGATTCTATGATTCTATGTGACTGGAGCTTTATATAGCGCTGTTAAACGCCAGTTGCATAGAAGCTTCGATTCATCACTACTCTGGTCAGTTTATAGTAACTGCCTCCGAGCAAAAAGTCTTGTTGAATCGTGTTATGTCTGGGCTCCTATCTTACATACAGAAGCCCCGACTGAACACGATTCAAAACGACTCTTTGTTCGGATGCACCTAATTGTGAACTGAACAAAGAGTCGTGTTTAATAATGCTGCTTCCGGGCTTCTACGACATGATGATTGTGACTAGGGCTTTAAGTTCCACTCCTCTCGAATGTCATCTCATTCATATATTAGAGGTCTGTTTCGGAGCTATACCCGTCTGTATCGCATGCATGGGCATCTTGCTGTGACAGGTTCCCCTAAACATGTCAACGATGCGTAAATCATGAACGATAGTTATTTTAGGCTTCGTCAGCGGAGGCTGTTGTTTTAATTATAGCGATTGTAGTCCACGTTCACAGCCGGGGGTGATGTATATGGTTCTTAAAAGGATATCGTTTTCTTTGGGTGGATTATTAAAGATGTGGCGTGCTTGGTTTAAGGCTGTGCAATGATAGCGATTGTATTTTTTGTACAACTATACATCTTTAAACATGAAACGGGTGTGGATTTGTTAATACTTCGATATCTTTTTTGGGATGGATGATACGATTTAGAGATAACAATTAATATTTTCACGAAATACGGATGTATATGCACAAAATACGCATTCAGTGATTTTTCATATTACTAAAGGCGCACGAACCAAAGAAATTGCCTTAGCATGCAGAAATAGATTTCCCTATGTTTTACGAATTCTTTCCTTATCTCATGCTTTCATTTCACAACTTTCTCAATTTCCCAAATCTCTCTCTCTCCCTTTCTTTCTTTCTTTCTTTCTCTCTCTTTTTCTGTTTCTCGTCACACACACACACACACACACACACATATATATATATATACACACACACCCACACACAATCACCACGCACCCACATTTACACACTTTCGCAGACACTCAAAACTCTTTACTGAGACCAATTTCCTTTTCCCATTCTACATTAGCCGAGCGTAAAATCCTTTTTACCACTTTGCCTGTCAGAGTACCATCCTTTCGTTCTATCACCGTCAGATTGTTGCTGATTTATGAGGTGATTTGTTTGTGAAGTTATCTATACGACTTTAAACCAATACATACTTTACGCGTTAAAAGTTTACGACTTGTTTGGTTCGTTATATTGTTATTGTTCTTGTTGTTTGTTTTTTACAATGTGTTTTCAAGAAATAGTCGCTCTTTTACAAAAGGAAACGAATGAAGGGTCGTCTAGAGAATGATATATGAACACAGACAGGGGAAGATGTAGCATGAACTAAAAGTGGGTGAAGATAAATGTATATGTTGCGTAAAACAGAGGGGGGTGTAACAAGCGCGTACATTCATTGGGGGATGGGGCGGGGTCAAAGAGGAACGCGGTAGATATATTATATAATAGTATATGAATATTATATAAAAATATTGGATTATTACGCTCTGCTGTTTTCACATCTACCGTAGACTAATCTGCAGTTTGTCATTTTCTTTAGAAAACAGAATACCATATGCCATTGTAAGTGTTGTTCACCATGTTCACTGTAAGCAATTAGACCGATAAGTTGTTCCTTACAAGACACCCCTGCTTTAGTGTGGTCAATCAGTTGTTGTTCGTCTTCTATGTTCTTTACACATCTTTGGACGACAGTACATTCCTTGTCTTCAGGAGACTTCTAAGATGCATCATTAATCGGAATGCGAATCGATTTGTAACTAACCAACAACTTCATTTAAAATGAAAACCACGATGCCGAGTCAGTTCATTATGAAGATATTTTCAGTCATCACATTTCGCAATCATCATACAAAGTGAATGTATGTGTCTCCTCTACGCCGCGCTGGTGGCAAAGTTTGGAGCAGCCTTTCACCCATTTTTCAGAAATTCCCAATAATTGATTTCTTCAAAAGACTATACAAAACATGTACCTCAAATAATCCCCACTTCACATATCCAACCGTACTAACTCCGGCACATGATCATGAACGCACAGCCATTTTCTTTTTCTATTCTGTATCCATGCTGTAAATCTATTTCTTCTACTTATCTACGTATCATTAATAATTATGTAATTGTACCATTTCATTTAAGTCCTATATTATTTAATGTTTTGATATATCTCTTTTGCTCCAGGAACAAGATGGAAGCCAAATTGTATATGATTGATCTTGTTATCATATTAAATCATGTTTAAATAGATAATTGAATACATCTCGTACATATTTATGCCGTGTAGGCCTTTTAATGGTGTATATCAATGTTTTTTATGCGTTCATGCTTCCATAGTACAGAGGAGAAATGACGTCGTATTGACCGGATCCCTAGGGTATTTTTTGTTGGATGGATGGGTGCAGCTGAGGAAACAAAACGAGTCTACCTTTCCACGCCCCCACCACCTCGAGGCCTATGTCATCATAGTAGTGGGTTTTCAACATTGGTGCACAGAGGCTTGTGGACGATAGACAACGAGTGCGCATCTGATGGGCGCAGTGAATGACAAGTCCCCAACAGATGTGTGCATCATTTATTGCGTAGATCAGATGCGCACTCGTTTTCGATCGTCCACAGGCCTACGTCAAACAGTTTCTAAAACCTACGAGTGTCGATCACTGTGATAAGATGACATTCTCGCCCCATCACAACTTGTTGTACGGGTTGTATTTGTTGTTCGGTGTAGGGGGTATATCAATACTAGTTGTTCCGTGACATTTGCTTCGGCGATGATTGCTCTGATAAATAATGTACGCAGCAAACCGAACGTCAAACCTAACATCAAGCTAGACCCTAACTCTAATCCTATTCCTCATCCTCACATCAATCTGAAACATAAACACTATCAACCCTAACCTTAACTCTACGTCTAGATAATAATTGGGATCGGAATAATTGTTGCCGGAGCAATTGTCGAGTCACCATTTCAATGGCGAGCCTACCAAAGGGAGGGGGAGGGGGATGGGTACGTGGTTGGGCAAAAACTTAGGTATTTCAGGATCAAGTTGGAAGGAAATCTAATTCCTAGAGATAGTGAGACAGGCAAAACAAAACACGCAAATTAAATTAAATCAATTTATTGATATAAGAATGGGATTATCATGAACATAATACAAAGAAATTATCAAAACAATAGTGACAAAGAAGTATCTAAACAAAACAGAATGAAACAAAGCAAAGTAAACACCAAACAAAACACAGAAAATTTAGAATAAGACTAGGAATACCAAGCGATTTAAATGCAATATACAAAAATATAGTTACTGCAGCAATATGCAATGGCGTTTATACTAGTTTATACAAGAAAATAAAAGCGAAACAGAAAATAAATATAATGAAATACGTATTACATATAAAATATACAATCTATTATATGTTATATGTTCATGTTATAACATACAACATAAATTGTTAATAATTATTTTTGCCATACAAATTTAACAAATGTGATATCTTTACGACTAGCACATGATGAAAGTTCTGCCTACACGTGCTTGTCTTTTTTTAATAATAAAATAGCAAGGGTATAACACGAATTATTTTTCCTATTGTTTACTACATCGTGTCAGCATTTGCACTTGGTACAGATTAATGATGATACTAATAATAATACCCTGATTTTTTTCTACATGAGAAAATATATTTTCCCTATATTTTTAGCTATTTTTTTTTTGTTTTTACTAAAGCCGGAAATAGACTGTTTTTTTCTTCTGAACATGATGTTTGACAAATATGATTTAATTGCACTTTCTAATAATAATGTTAAAGAGAAATCGAGTTTATGTACTATTTAAATGAAAATGATAATTTAAAAAGTCAACCTATTTTATCTATTGTTGGAACATTAAAAATTACCAAATTGGTAAACTGGTAAATATATTGAATATTTCTCGTGCATTTCCTTCCATTAGCCTTGAAATTTCATTTTTGTATTCTGTTTTTTACAATGATCGTTAAAGTAGTCAATACATAGTCTACTTTGTTTATTTTCAAAAGCTAAAATAAAGTTACCGACATATTTTTCATGAATTTCATTCCATTAATCTTGAATGTTCGTCTTTTTTCCCGAAACATAAACAATGTCGTTTTCGTGTCCTTTTTTCAACAATCTTCTTGACTTTGATCACCTAACTTTAACATGTATGACCGCAGAAGAGTAATGCATAGTCGGACAAACCGCAATTATTTGGTCAAGTTTGCTAAATCTGCAGTCCCTGGTACAATAGCAGCACCTATTTTTGACATATGAACCCTTAGTATGGACATAGTGTTGCATTGTCAGGATGGAGATATGCATCCTAAGAGTAAATATATACATCCTTAGAGTAGAGATAAACATCCTTAGAGCAGAGATGTATAACCTTAGGCTAGAAATATGCATCCTTAGAGTAGACATATGCATCCTTAAAGTAGACATATGCATCCTTAAAGAAGGCATATGCATCCTTATATAGGGTAGAGATATGGACCCTTAGGTTGGAGATATGCATCCTTAAGGAGGGCATAATATGCATCCTTAGAGTAGAGATAAACATCCTTAGAGCAGAGATATGTAACCTTAGGCTATAAATGTGCATCCTTAGAGTAGACATATGCATCCTTAAAGAAGGCATATGCATCCGTATATAGGGTAGAGATATGCATCCTTAGGGAGGACATATGCATTCTTAGAATAGATATATGCATCCTTAGGGAGGACATATGCATCCTTAGAGTGGAGATATACATCCTTAGAGTAGAGATAACACGATATAATCTACTTCCGAAATATTAAGTCGAACGCCAATTCATAGCACCTTAGTTTGTAATGCTATTCAAATCTAAATCGGCTTGTGATTGTTGTGTCCGCACAGTTCAATACACGGGATACGGATCTATTGTCCCATGACCCACTTTATTTTACGGAAATAGTTTATATCGTGTTAGATATACATCCTTAAAGTAGATATATGAATCATTATATAGGGTAGAAACATGCATCCTTAGAGTAGACATATGCGTTCTTATATAGGGTAGAGATATGCATCCTTAGAATGTAGATATGCATCCCTAGAGTACATTATGCATCCTTAGGGTGGAGATATGCATCCTGAGGATGGAGATGTGCATCCTTAGAGTAGATATATGCGTCCTTAAAGTAGACATATGCATCCTTATATATGGTAGAGATATTCGTTCTTAGAATGTAGATATGCATCCTTAGAGTACATTATGCATCCTTAGGGTAGAGATATTCGTTCTTAGAATGTAGATATGCCTCCTTAGGGTGGAGATATGCATGCTTAGAGTATACGTACATGTAAAGATGCACTGAAGGGCGGGGATCTGTAACATACGGATGCATATCTCTATCCTCTAGGGTGCTGCTAGTGTATCCCTACGGATGCATAACTGCAACACAGTTTCCTAAATTGTAGTTGTATGTTGAGAATTAAAAACATAAGGTTTGTGATTAATTTCGCTGGGTGACGTAATGATAGATATAATTTATTCAATATTGTCGCCAACGGCCACAAAGGGCCTTTCAAACACATTGAATTCACAGAACCTTATCGCTAGGGCACTCCGGTGGTCTAGTGGTTATGACACTGGTCTAGTCATCCAAAGGTCGTGGGTTCGAGTCTCACTCGGTACAGCCTATGATTATTGTCATAGCCTCCGAGTAACTTCACACAGCAGTATAGCGTGTGCACCCCTTTGTGGGCCGTTGGCGACAATATTGAATAAATTTTATCTTTCATTAAAAACATAGTTTTTGATTGGGTAAGCATAACAAAATGCCTCTCTTCATCGCACCTTTCTGGCAACACGTCTTTAGATGACGTCTAGGAAGGATCCTGATTAGAGTTTGCAACAGAGGGGATGTTGCGCGTAAAGTGGGATCTTGCTCAAGGAAACTGTGGCTCGACATTAGCCGAATAAAACCGTTGCTGCACGAGCAGAATAGTATTAATCTTTCATCAAGGTCTATTTTTATATCTTATGACACCAATGGAGAAGGAAATAGATTGTTAGATATAATTGTGCTTGTAAGTGTGTTGATAATAGTATCAATAAGTCACGGCACTTATAACGTGCTTATCATATAAATGTTTCTAAGCGCGAATGAACAGAGGGAAAAAATATTCTCCTGGAGACAATAGCATAGAAACTGAACGTTGATGGCGTAATGCCAATTTTCATTTTCAATCGGCATCGAGTCAGGGATCTCAAAAGTACACAACGATTGATGGGTGAGCTACAAATTTTAAATGCAGATTAAAAAAAAACACTTGATATTATTTCGAATTTTTATTACACTGCTTATGTCAGATGTACGCAATAGTTCAATAATGGTGCATTATGTTTACGTTTCTTTCTCATTGTACATACAACACGATATAATCTATTTCCGTAAAACGCCAATCGAACGCCAGTCGAACGCCAATTCAATGCTCCTTTGTAATGCTATTCAAATCGGAACCGGCTTGTTATCGTTGTGTCCGCATAGTTCAACACACGGCGTACGACTCTATCGTCCATCATCAACTGAATTTTGCGGATGTTAATGTATCGTGTTATACATTAACATCAATTATGAAGCTGGTAAAGCTGAGACCTTTAGACTAATAATAATAAGATTATTGATTTCATTTTCTGTCTATTCTTTATTGAAAAATGTCAAATACCGAATATTAAATTCAGAAGATGAATTACTGAATAAAACAATTAAAATGATACCACCAACAATTGATACAAACTAAAATGATTCATTGCGCACGTTAGATAGATTTCCCTGAAAATAGAAAATTCGCAATGTATAGGTTTCGAGAATAGGGGTGTTTTTAAGTTGCAATTGATCGCAATTGATCGCGACTTGCAGTTCATTGGAACTAGCCAATCAAAATGATTCTATGCGCGTCTTTTTAAATGCGCGTATAAAAAATAAAGCGCAACTGATTTGCACTTCATTTTCGATCAATACGTGGCTTTATGGTTGTTCGTATCAGGGAGCATGCCGGGCTATATTTCTTTATAGTACACACCAATTCGCTCATTGTTTACACTGACCAAAATTACGTCCGTTCTAGGAAAACTACCAATGAATTGCAACTTTTTAGCACCACATTCTATGACATCTTCAGAAGGGTTCCATCCGTATCTCTAGGTATTTTCACTTTCCTTGCACGAAGCACACATGCGATAATGACAATTGTGGTTACGACACACACCAGAACGATGAGGAAAATCAGAATAGGCAAGCATACATCATTATCGTTCCGCTCTTCTGTGAAGACAAAAGAAATTACAAATGTTTTAAAATGTTACACGAAACCATTTAGAATTTCATCGAAATGTTTTTTCTAGGGGCAATTTCATATGGATGGTAACGAAATTACGTGCCATTTGAGCTACATTTTTGTCTGTTAAAGCTCCGTTACACACTTCAGAGACCGGTCAAACTGGAAATGTAGTATAAAATAAGTGTTATATACATATTAGCACTTAGGAAGAAATAATCATTTGCAATGTCCTCATGGATGGTGCCAAAGTATGAAGAATGACGGGAACGGAATTACATCAGGGAATATGTCCGTAATTCTTTGTCATTAAACTGTAACATTCCATTAAAATTTGAACAATTATTTACTTCAAACTATGCTATATACTTCACTGATTCCAAGCAAATTAGCCACAATATTCTGTCTTTGAGCCAAAGTATAAGCATATTTTGAATACATTTCGAATTTCTATCTTATGGAATTGCCCGGGACTAACATGAAATTCAATTTGATGCCTTTTGAATTGTTGCTTTGTTGGGATTTCTTTTTCTTCATGCAACAATACACTTTTGGCTTCCGTCAATTTGTGAAGAAAAAAAACCCTTGTGTTTAGAGTCTTGGGGAAAAGTAAGTTTGACCGGTATATGTTGCATACAATTCGTCGTCGAATACTTAATTCTAGGTGACCATTTTTAAATGGTTTTCACTCCTCGAAGATCTTAAAAAGTTCATTTAACATTCTGGTGTAGAGTTGAACAGGATTATATGAACAGGGTTTAATTACTCTGGCACATGCATTAATTTAACTATATATGCAATAGTATGAGTGTGTATGTATATGTTTGTGTTTTACCTTCACACGTAAAACAGCATTCTCCTGGATGTTTGACAGGTGACTCGCATTGAGTAGCTTCACATGACTGCGTAAGACACAATCCCGTGCCGTTGTTGCAAGAACATGTCGTACAATCATCGGGTTTCCACACTTCATTATCCACATACGTTTGTCCATCGAATGCACAAGACATTAAGGAGTCGGTTTCACAACTAGAAGAACCTGTGAGACGTCAATGAAATTTAAATTTTATCATATCTTTATCTATCTTATCCTTTTGTCATATCTTATCTTCATTTTAAAGGCAGTAGGCGAGGGTAGTTTTATCAAATAATTTCCGTGGTAATATGTTGCAGTATTTTTGCTTTTGAGAAAGATCTGCGCACAAGTGAAAAAGAAAGTGAATACTCGATGCTTGTAATTAATCAATTAGAAATTGTGAATTTCTGTATACAAAGGGAATTAGGAATTCTCCATATTGTCAGTCATTCTGTGAATATAGGTTTCCAACTCAAGGAACCCATGAGAGACGTAAATTAAGACATTGAAAATCCAAAACTTTTGAATAGATCTCCCGATTTTTTTCAAATTTTCCCAGTTTGATCTTTGTATTTCTCTCCATCCACTGACAGAACATTAATGTCTTGGAATAATTCCTCTTTAACATAACCTAAACGTTATCTGAGCGGGTATACGTGTTATATTTTCTTCCGTTAGTAAGCACACCAACCTGGGTCTTGACATAAAGTATCTGTCGACAGCAAATACTGACTCTAGATTTCATTTGATACGAAATGTGTTTTTTTTTCAAGGCATAAAGATCTACTTCATTTGAAAAATTACTTCAAAATGGTCATCTACTATCAAATATCTGTTTATTACTCATTTTCATACGCCTTTTCTCCCAAGGGCTTGATACGTTTCCTTTGTTCTGTCTACATCAATAAATGTAGGTGTGCTTGGTTCGGTCTTACACTGTACTTTTTACGACTTGCTCTTTATCTTTCCCTTTTATCTTTGTATTTTCTTTTGATCCTTGTATAGTGATCTTGCCAATTTTGTGTAAGTATTGTGAGTTGTGATCATTGATTTCAAACTATTTACGAAAAACTCGTACGTACCGTTATTTTTCTCTAGCGTGTTGCACCATTCTTCTGACAGGTTAATTTGTGCTCAGTGAGTCAGAGAGGAGTTGTCAGGGAGGCCTTACAATTTGAAGCCACGGTTTTTGTCCGTTTTGTAGCCACTGTCCTGACCGAATCGTACACAAACGAAGAACGGATGGCCGCAGAAGTCTGATGGTTGCGTGATGCAGAAGTCCAATTTTTCGAAGGCCAATTCCTTTATGCCTTTGTTGTATACGAGTGAGGATTGGTCTCCATCCAGAATCTGATCTCGGAGGTCGAACCTACGTTAAAGAAGATCGAACGATCACTTAAAGGCGAACCGATCCCTGGAATGTTCATGTTCTTCTTAAAATACGTAAACATACGGCAACATCGACGGAATCTGTGACGTCATGTCGGACAACTACTCATTCACTTTTAACATTATATTTTCTTATGGATTGATGTCAAATTTAGAGTAATGGTTAAACATTCTTCTCAAAATACATGCAGAATCAATTGAGGGATGTTATACTCAAGCGGAAAAAGAACATTATGTTGACTTTTCCGACAAAAATAAGAAAATGTGAAATTTTATATACAGAATGAATCAGGATTTGTCCGACATGACGTCACAGATTTTGATTCAGGAATATTATTTTCAAAGATCAGATTTCAAACGGTAAAAGGCAGTTGGTATTCCAATGATGTTGATGGTGTGTGATAGTAGGGTTGATGTGCCTGTTGGCGTGACTGCCCTCCCAAAGAGTGGATCTATTTAACATCAGTATCCTGAGACTGTCTCAGGCACACGCTTAGCGAAAAAAAAACTTTCATAAAGGGCAAGCTATCGCGCCAAGATGCGATCTGGGCGGTGTTTCAATAAGTCGTTCTTAAATTAACTTACGCATGACTTTACGTTCGACTGGTATCAGTTCTTGCGCTGAATGCGCGTAATAATGTGAACCATTATGCACAAGAAGGGGTACCAGTCGAACGTAAAGTCGTGCGTAAAGTCTTTGTTATCTTGGTGAAACACCTCCCTGCACCAAAACTCTGAAAAGGGCAATATACATTTTTGGTACAGCATCAAGTAGACATTCTGTTATGTCATGCAGTCCTCGCTTGATATCGCCATCGATTATGCACGGGAGCGTGGCACGTTAGGATAAAGCCGCTCTTTTAAAACTGTGGATAAAGCGATCTCATATCCATATAGGCGCAGATTCGATTCCTCTGAGTACCCCACAAAATGTGTTTTTGTCGTTCAGTGTTGCATTTGTTTGCACTTATAAAAGTGCACTGTTGCATATTTATTCCGAATGTGTAAAATCACCATTTTGACGAGAGTTCAGGATAGTCACTTATTTCTTGACTACAGAAAGTAAAGCTTGTTTCTTCATAATCAAGTCTGTCAGTCAAAGGTTTAAACACTTTTTGTGAAACAATTTCAGACCATGGAAAATATTGATTGAAAGTATGGCTGAGTGGAATCATGTATGTCATCGACTAATCTACAAGTCGTGTGGCAGAGAGAGAAGGCGAAAATAGATACATAGTGGGTGAGATGGACGAGGAGATAGAATGAAGATAGATAACGACGAAGGGAGAGCGCTCGGAACATTTCCTTTTGTGTTTTGTATTTCTGAATGTATCTCTATCTATCTCTCATTTGGCTCGTAGAACGGACGAAAAATATATCACGCCTTAATTTCTTAGCATCTTAAAACAACATAACGTGACATAGCTTATATGCTGTTTTCTTACTAATCAGAATACACGTGACAGCACATATTTGTTCCATCATGTCTATACTCTGAGAAAGAAAGGTGCACAAAGGGTGCAATCCACGGCAAAAGTTGACACTGTGCAATATTGTATTCTTCTGATATGATTTGAAGCGAGTGTAATATTAAAGTGGTTACTTATCTAATTGTGTCCTTGTTTAATGAATTGTAAAAAAAAATTATTCCAGCTTGAAATTATATTCAATGTTTGATTTGCTATAGGCTATTATAATATCTTCTTTTTTTTAATACATCCATCTAAAACTATTTTAGTTTCACAAATGGACTAGTACGTTTAGGAATATAGTTGGTTTTACTAGTATATTCATATTCAAATTATATATTTATGTGCGTTTCTTGCCAGCTAACGTAGTTACGTGGTATTTCGTAGACGATGGGACTACAATACTTGAAATCCAATTTACACCCATTACTTGTTGCTTTGTCGGGCAAGCCTCGGGCAACCTTAAGGGTTGCCAAAACAACCTTTGTGTTAGAGGTATGCACAAAACGTGCATCCTATGGTAAACCTGCCTATTTTAAACGTTTTGTCACACTATATCAACTTGCAGACAAGAAAATTGAGCGCGATATAAATGATCTGCTCGAAAGATTTATGTCCTGATAGCCGTCAACCAATGAGAGGGGGTAGAACAGCTCGGTCACTCGTCTAACTTCGGGTGAAGCGATCCTTTATTCCGTGGGTTTACAACTGCTGTGGATCTTTGTTTACCTTTAACGGTGCAACACTGCAACCAAAACCGTGCTCACAGTGTTGCATTATACTACGCAACTTTGGAGCTGCGAAGTTGGACACTTTTTTTCTTAGTGTGTATTTTCATTTCTATAGGTGATTGAGAAACAGACCTGACCTTTTACTATCCCCAGACTGATCAAGAGCTAGCCATGCACTCAGTTTCCAAAGATTTGTTCCCTCTACATTGGTAGTGTGATCGGTGTCGTGGAAAAGTACTGCCACTCGTAGCTTGACTTGGCTTTGCCTGATCCCAGTCTGGCCCTGATTGTAAACCAGGGGTATTACTTTCCGGATTCTGACATCTTGAAGAGATGTGAAACGAATTAAAATTAAAATCGTTGATAAGAAGAACAAATCAATAAGGGGAAAATATTCAGAATAATATTACCACATGAAATCCATAATTGAGTATAGCGTTTAATATAGGCCTACAAATACTACATTTCAACGCCACTCAACTTATAAGGTCATGTTGATGTCTCAGTTAGATGTTAGTTTTTGTCTGTAAGGAGTGTCCAATGGTTCAACAAAACTTTTATGTTTTAATGGTTATGAGTTCCACATCAGAGTTATGGCATATTTTACTTTCTACCCCCTATTGTCCCCCTACATTATACAAGGGCAAAATTAACGTAAACATGTATGACAGGATGAAATGTAAATTAAGAAATTAAAAAAAAAACTGAACAGAAAGTGTATTACATTCATCAAAGTAAATTTGAAAAATCATCTATTAAAAAAGAGGGCATGGAGGGGTACGAGTTGGAGGGAAACAACACAAATCCAACATACATGTGTTCCTAATAGGCCTATAGATGAAACACTTTGCGCAGTAGTGTTTCATGCGGTAATATTATTAAAAATTAAATATTTCATTGAGTATAAAGTATTAGAAAAGCATATAACGATAATTACAGGAAAGGTTGTGGGTGCAAAAATCTGGTTAAACATCAATAATGTCCATTTGCGTCTTGTAGAGATTGATAGAGAGGGGGTAAACGTTTCTAAAATGTTTCAAAAACTTATGTTTCAGTAAAACATATATACCAGAAAAAAATATACTTTGATTACAGGATTGAATAATTACTTTGAAATACATCAAACAAAGATGCCATTCTATAAGACGTTATTCGCTTTGTACTAACGATAAAGGTACAATTTTGCACCATCTTAAACCCAATTGGTGATGCTACAGCAAAGTGTGCAATTTTGCATATTTTCGAGTTTTGCCGAGGATTGCACTTTTCCAGAATGTTTGAACCCATTGAGCGCAAGTGTTATCTGAAGCACACGGAGGCATCTCGAACGGAAAGAGTGGGCGCGTTTATTCCTTTGTGTAACTACTTTTTCTTATGGGTGATCTTCAATAAACCTAATTATTTAAAGTTTCACGCCGTCATTTCCTTTGCTTTGTTATTCTTCCTGTTTCCCCTGAATTCCTGGGAACTTATTACCATAAGGTCATCTCAGACCTTTCCGTTTACAGTCTGATCCGGCCAAGCTTTTTGAGCATTAAAAACGCTCCATAGACAAACAAATACGCAGGTTTGTTAGAATGTGAGCGGAACATTAGTAAATGAAGAAGAAAATAGTGCAAAATGCACCCCCCCCCCCTATTTTTGTTCTCGAAGCTGTATAAATAATGTAAATTTTTGTTTTGTTATTTTCCTTTTCTATGCACACATTCATTCAGACAATCTTTTGAAAAGCACCCATCTGAAAAAGCAAGCGATGACACGATGATTATTTTAATTATGACTACCAAGTTAGTTTTACTTACGATAGGGGCATGATGGACAGCATTCTCCTTCAAGAATCTCCGGGTTCTGACAATTGGGGACAGAACACTGGAAGTGTGAACACAAAGATGTACCGTTGTCACAAGTGCAGTGTTCACATCGATTTGAAATCCAATTGTCCTCGTGTAAATGAACATTTCCATTGGAATCAACGCAACGATTTATCGAAGGACCTGTGTTCAAATTTAAGTTCAAATTTATTTTTTCCACACACCATAAATCATTATAAAGTACAGTGTCAAGAAGGAAGAGTAGACAATACAAAACAAAATAATTGTAATTAAGTAATATAAAACGATTTAATACAATTACTTAAACTATTGCATGGTATATGAACAAGTATTCCACAACATATTCTTTGTTTTCTTTTAAAACGAAACCAAAAGAATCAATTTTCATTAAAAAGATCTATGGATGAGTGGACGGAGCCTATGAAAAGATATTGTTGTTTGTAGTACCACAGAAATAAACGCACATTAAACATCGTTCAATTGAAGAGTATAAAGCCCCGGTCACACAGGACCCCGGAAGCAACACGATTCACCCCGACTCGTTGTTCTGAGGCAGTTAACTGTGAATTAACAAAGAGTCGGGGTGAATCGTGTTGCTTCCGGGTTCCTATGTGACCGGGGCATTAAGTATAAAGTGTGGAGGAATGTGAATGAGGATAGAAGAAGAAATAATATAATGAATTAAGGGAGAGGGTACACGATATAGACAAACAGTTACGTGACAAATGGAAAGAAATTGAAAGTGGCCTATTTGGTGATCTGAAGTCACCGTCTGCTATGCAGGGTGTAAAACAAAAGAATTACTTTTTCAAAATGTCTCTCAAAATATAGTTTAAATAATTATGAGAAGATTGTTATAGTTATAGTTACTCCATAATCCTATCTGTCAAGTGCCATTTACAGAATCAATCATTCGTGGTTGAAAACCAATTGTTTATATTCAGGTTGTCAGCATGGTCAAAGCCGCCTTGTGTCAAAATGGGTCTGAATCGATCTCAAACAACTATTTGGAACAATTGCTCTCGTTGAGAGAAATTTCTCTTAGCCATCCATTAATGGTGATTTGATGCTTTTTGCCAGAATTTCTTCCAAGATTCATTTAACTTATTCATGTATGCGTTCAGAAACAAATGATAATCCTATCAAAGACCATCAAAACATCATGTTAAATTCAAGTGCATTTTTCTTGTACAAGGAAGCAATCGTCATGTTCGCTTATTTCACCGCACGGCATTTTTCATACTTTAGACGTAAACAGACAGTGCTCCGTCATCCGTGACTTGAAATCAATTTTGTTGGTGGCACTTGATAGATGAGGCTATTAGGCATCTACAAATATGGAGAAAACATTAGAATATGTTCAACTAAATTCATGAGAGACTTTTTAAAAGTTTCAAGTCTTTTTGATGTACCCTGTTTATAGAAAGAAAAACAAAAATCTAAAAAAAAAGATGCAATAGTGATTTCGTGCAATGGTCAGGATCGTACCCCGGTTTAGTCATTAGTGGGTTGGCAGCAACCAACCTGACATTTCCGCCACTTGCCTAACAGTGGCTAGAGAGGAAATGCTCTGTCGCCGTCGCGTTGGAGGTCAGTTCTTCTGAGAATCTCAAAACATGCACAAGTTCATTTTCCTTGTTTTAAACGAATAAAGACAGATCTTACATCAATCTAGGTATTGATTTTGCTTATTCTGAATACACGAGGGAAGAGGGTTTGCATAATGCATGATTTCATGAACAATGTAATTGCTGGTGTTAGTAATAAGGTCTTAACTTCTGCTAAAATTGAGTTCTAACACCAACGCTCAGATTAAAGGCAATGCCGATATCTACTGATGATCGATAGCTCAACACCGGCGGGTTCGTCTTGCGATGAATTCCGTTTTTAATGCTAAAAATGCCGACAATAGCTTATTTTATTTTATTTCACGTTCGGTGTTTAGTTGTAGTTCGGTGTTAACACTAGCCACAAACATCGTACGTGAAATCACCCAATGTATCATACTTACCAGCACAGAGTGACGTGCATCCAATTTTGGCGCGATCATTTGGATAACCTTCAAGAACGAACTCCCGATTGCCTGTTGCCGCATCTCGTCCATGAAGGACTTGTACGCAGACATGTGAACCTGAACAGTGTAGTGGTGGATCGCTGAGATTATAAACGACGTCCCGAAAGCTAAACGGTTTTCTCTTCATGTAAGGTTGCGACGATTGATTAGAATTGAGAATTTGTTCTCTGAAACGTAACCTGAACATTAAATAGAAAATACATGTAATTGCATGTTTTAAGTGACATGTTTTATATATTCTATTTTCCTTTAAGATAGAAACTTAAGTTTTACTAATTTTATATGTATGGAGAGATAAAGGTTATGCAACAAAATTGAACAACTTAAGAATGCTCAACCATTACATAGAAAGAGTAATCGAGTTTGACGAAAAAATGCCCGAAAATGCTCTGTTTGACACAAAAAATACATGTATTTTTAAGATATCCTACCCAAAAAGGGACCAACGCGTAAACCAATAACACTACACATGGTGACGTCAGAATTCTGAGGACTATTCTGTAGACACGGTTTATTAAGCCAAAACAAAGAACCATTCCTCCCATTCAATTACAGGAATGCTGGGTTTCCAAAATCGGTGAACGGAGGCTTTTGGACAGCAGAAACAAAATGCACATCTGATATGTGCAACATTATGATGAGCACATCAGATGCGCACTCGTTTTCTACCATCCACAAGGTTCCGTCCATTAAATTCGAAACCTGACTAATAGCACTTGAACTAAACATAAATCGATTACCGGATTTGATTTTATGTTACAAACGTATGAAAATCTTCAAGTCAATTTTAGGACCAGGTTGCGATATTTTCGATTTTGTACGTACATTGTGTGACCAAGAAACGATATTGGCAACAGTGGGATGTAAATTTCTAGTTCTGAGTCCCTAATATGACGTCCCAAACCCCGTGCATACCTGTTGGACGTATCGTTCCTATTCGTATTTATGTCTGAGGGATTGATCCATGCAGCTAACTCCCAAATCGCCTCACCACGCACTCCTGTCGAGTCTGTGTCATTTTCTTTGAACTGGATATCAACAGCGAGGATCAATGTTGCCTCACCGTTTGGTTGGACATCGAGTGAGTTTTGAAGAGAAGGGCGTACCTCAAGCACTGTCACATCTGAAAAAATAAATCATCTCAATTTCCGCTTGTATCCATGGCTTTAGTGCTTAAATACAATATAGCCATTCATCATCACTATTATTATTATCATCATCCTTATTATATCATTATTATCATTATTATTATTATTATTATTATTATCATAATTATTATTATTATTATTATTATCATTATCATTATCAATATGATCACCATTCTTGTATTTGGCAGGATCTGTGACGTATTAGCGACATTGCTCTCCATTCATTTCGGATATGAGATTTTTTAAGAAAGGGATTAATGTCTAATTTGAAATAAGGGTTCAATATGATTCTTTCAAAAATACGCTGAGAACCGAAATAGGCCAGCTATGCTCAGGCCTATGCTTTGTAAACTGTTCAGGGCAGGCTATGACGGAGCGTTATGAACACTGGACAAAAAGTTGGTTACAAACAGAAAAGTGTGACTCAGCCTCTACCCGGTGTTTACCTTGTGTTCAGTAGGTGAACAGCATGAGTTTCCTGTGCCTTTAACATTACGCTCAATTGTAAAGCTTTATGTTACGGGACACTGGTCACTGATAAGGGACACCGACAGTTTCCGGTCAATTTCAATTGTGGTGATCGATACATTGTCTGATACGGCTAAAATTTGATGAAAAAAAAATGTTCATCTGTTGGTACTCGGAATGAGCGTGAAAAGGGTAAATTTCGTTTTTATTTTTTTTGCATGAAGATGGTTTGTAACTTAGAAATTCATAAATCAAAATTAGAATACTACTTTTGCAGGCTAAAATCTGACATTCCAAGAATTCTGTCTTATGATATAGGGTATGGAAGCGTTGTGGTGTAGTGGTTCTGGATCTCGCCTTTCAACCCGATGGTCGTAGGTTCGAATCCCACCCATGGTATTAATTTCCTTCAGCAAGAAATTCATCCACACTGTGCTGCACTCAACCCAGGTGAGGTGAATGGGTACCGGTAGGAAGAGATTCTTTGAATGCAATTAGCGCCGAATGGTTGCCATGGTATAGTCGGGTAATAATGCACAGAGCGCTTAGAAACACTTCGTATTAAGCGCTATATAAATGTTGTATACTATCATTATCGTTATTATAACTTAACACTTAGCGATTATTCTTGAAGATTGGCTCACTAGATATATTTTTTCTAACAATTACGAAATAAATAGTTTAAAGGAATTGTTTCCAAATGAGATGATAATAATAATAAAAGAAATTATGTGTACGATCTGATTTTAAATTAACCGTTAGTCTTTTTGTCGTCTGCCGGCACAGACCACTTGGTTTTTGGTCTTGCAATTCTGCAGTGCATAATGATACGAGTCTGTGTTCAGAGACTGCACTACTTATGCTGTTAAGGTCCCTAGCCTTTCATAATTTTAGTTTGTTCATTTTGCACATTGTGAGAAATCAAATTAGAGTGTCTGTGTTTGCAGACTAGGGTATGTGCACGCAGACTTCTCTATATAGTGTTAGACAAAATGTTGGACCCCATTTACACCTGAAAAGAGGCCCGAGGCCGGCCTCGGGCCTCCAATTTAGGCCGGCCGGAGTACCACAATTTTGTATGTTTACACCAAGAATTTGGCCGGCAATTAGGCCTCCTTTATTTCATAATTATTCACCTGATTTGTATTCTTGTTCCTTCTCCGCATGTTATTCATTCTCTTCCCATTGTTTAAATTTTTTCTTTTTCTTTTGTTTTCCCTATATATGTCATCTTTCATTTTCCATTTTCCGACCTTCTTTTTCTGTTACTCCTATCCCTAGGTTCTACATTGACTTTGTTTATTCTATCCTCGCTCAGTACGTCTATCTTTATGTTATCCATTGTTTTCCGTTTATTCTATCCTCATTTTCTGTCTATCCTTATGTTATTCTTTGTTTATCGCTTATTCTATCCTCATTTTCTGTCTATCCTTATGTTATTCTTTGTGTATCGCTTATTCTATCCTCATTTTCTGTCTCACCTTATGTTATTCTTTGTTTATCGCTTAATATATCTTCATTTTCTGTCTATCCTTATGTTATTCTTTGTTCATCACTTATCCTATCTTCATTTTCTGTCTATCCTTTTTGTTTATCGCTTATTCAATCCTCATTTTCTGTCTATCCTTATGTTATTCTTTGTTTATTGCTTATTCTATCTTCATTTTCTGTCTATCCCTATATTTCCCGGCTTTTCATGTCAATTAAATCATGCAAAATTGGAGGCCCGAGGACTCCTTCTGTTTACACCGGAAAATTGGAGGCCAGAGGGCGGCCTGAGGCCGGCCTCAACTACCTCCAGAGGTGGTCCGAAATTTTGGCCGGCCTCAAGCCTCCTTTATGTTTACACCAAGCTTCAGGCCGGCCTTTTCGGCTGGTATAAATGGGGTCTTAGATACAATGAATCGCCAACGAGTTTGAAGTGTAATTGTAATCCATGCAAAAGCACTTTTCTACCTTAAACCTTAATTGACATTTTTATTTTAATCTTACCAATCGGACATATATAGCAGCATTCTCCTTCCGGTTTGAATCTATTAGCGCAAGATAACACAGCACAGCCCTGGATCATGCAGCTTGTTGTCGCGTTGTCACATGTGCATGTCGTGCACTCGTCAATGTCCCATGATTCTCCAGACAGGAATGGTAATCCACGATAAACACATGGTGCAGCTTCTGATGGTTCGCTGATCGAAAAATCTGATTCTGAAAATATAATTGTTTGAAATGTATGGTATTGCATGGCCGTCCATAGACAGGGAGTGAGGGAAACGGGGAATATGCTTTCCTTTATATATTTATTTTCATGTTGAAGATCTTTTTAAAGGTGTAGGCCAACGATAGGTGGTACATGTAAACAATATATATATATATACATATTTTTGCAAACAGTGGAAATAAACTTGCATTGTAGCCCGATATGGTGGCCTTGTGACTCACTGTTCTCCCAAAAGCGCGCCACACTTACATAAAATATTGACAAATTACATTTGTCTGTAAAAAGTCATATAAGACCATTAACTTTTCACGAAACTAGATACTCTATGACCATAATGATCACGTGCCACCTACATAATCCATTTATATCCATGCTTGGATGAAAACCGATTGTTTATGTCCAGTGATTAAAAAAGGGTATGGCTCCTATTAATTAATATGTTGACAAGAAATAATATTTCCACTAAAGAACGTGAAAACACATCTTTTCCAAAGACTATCATTATCTAAGGACAATGACTATGATCTGTTAAATATGCTAAATCAATTGAAATGAAAAACAAGATCAATCAGTTGACAAGTCGTCGAGCAACTGGTGTGATTATTTATTAAAACGATCCCTCAAGATTTTAAAATTGTAATCTTTGTTCATGCATAAATAAGTGACATTGTTAAGAATCTTTAAAATATACAACAAAGGTAGGAGCGTTCCAAATTTCCTTTTGTGAGAGTAATTGTTCTAATAAGTTGGTGTTCACTCAAGCACAAAGGAAAATATATTATGTAAGTGGCCATTTATTGATCAAAATTCAGTATCTATAGATATGAAAATCTTGAAAAAGCTTCAAATGAAATCAAGAAGTATATTTCAAAAGCGTAAAGTATTTTCTTTACGGTTCTGATAAGTATGTCTATTAAAAAGAAAAGAAGCATATATCGCCGTTGTTTGATAATGCCTTTAATTCCCTCTTTTACTTACCCTGTGAAGATGCATGTTGTGTCAAGAAAACTAGAGTTCCAACCAGCATAACGGCGAAATGTCCAAATTGATACATCTTTCTTTGCAAGGGATCTATGATACTAAAATCGTCTCCGTTCTTTAGGTTTTTATATACACCAGGTATGTTATTCTCTTGTGAAATGAAAATTCAATCATGGTGAGGATGATCAAAGGTCAATATTTCGGAAAGTGTTCCTCTCTAACTTCCTAGAATATCGAATAGTCTCCGAACTAAACAAAGTGGTGTGCTATAGCTTCTGTTCTGTTAATAAGGTTTCATATTTCGGGAAATATCATCCCCAAAACAACTGTCTTGCTTATTATACAAAAAAGAATTGTAATCATACACGAGTGATTTCATATATGAATGGTTTCAGTTGTTGCATGGCACTTTATATATTTCTTTGTGGGTGTATGGTGAATCCACATTTCCGTTTAAACCACTCCTTATTCTACTGAATAACAACCATACTGATTAAATAGTTTGCTATCGTCTTCTTATTCACGTTGTATATTGCATTTCACATTTCTCGACCACACTACATTTTTCTATGCCCTTGAAAATTCCTTTCTCCGAAATACTTTGCCAAAGGGTATGAAAACAATGTTACTTTGAAGAAAATCGAGATAATATAGAAATATACAATGACTCTCGAGGTTCTGGTTAAAACTATTCGCACGATTGAGCATCAGAATAGTACCATCCTCCCGAGGGCCAACGGCCCGAGGGAGTGTGGTACTATTCTGATGCTCATGAGTGCGAATAGTTTTAGCCAGTACCGAGAATCAAGTCATTGTATATTACTTTTATATCCCTTCTTACAACAACATTAACAATAAAGTAGTCTATTGCAGCAGATTGAATAATCTTACCTTGTCTTAATGATAATTTGATAATCTGATAAATTGTTTTTCTAATCTCTGTCTCGTCTTCTCGTTGAGCACATCATGCAAACGAAGCCCGCCAGAAGTTCCCCGTGCCGCGTAGCTGAGAAGCATTGTCTCTCTCGCGCGCGGGCAGTTCTCTGCGTGCAGGCAGTGCGAAAAGTTTTAGCCAACAGTACCGAGAATCAAGTCATTTTATATTACTTTTATATCCCTTCTTACAACAACAACAACAACAATAGAGTAGTCTGTAGGAGCAGATTGAATAATCTTACCTTGTCTTAATGATAATTTAATAATCTGATAATTGTTTTTCTAGTCTCTGGCTCGTCTTCTCGTCGAGCACATCATGCGAACGAAGCCCGCCAGAAGTTTCCCGTGCCGCGTAGCTGAGAAGCAGTGTCTCTCTCGCGCGCGGGCAGGTCTCTGCGTGCAGGCAGTGCGAAAAGTTTTAGCCAACAGTACCGAGAATCAAGTCATTTTATATTACTTTTATATCCCTTCTTACAACAACAACAACATCAATAAAGTAGTCTGTAGCAGCAGATTGAATAATCTTACCTTGTCTTAATGATAATTTAATAATCTGATAATTGTTTTTCTAGTTTTTGGCTCGTCTTCTCGTCGAGCACATCATGCGAACGAAGCCCGCCAGAAGTTCCCCGTGCCGCGTAGCTGAGAAGCAGTGTCTCTCTCGTGCACGGGCACGTCTGTTCCGTCGTCACAAATTCTTCACACGTCTGTGTTCGCGCAAAGATAGTAACTTTTTTTCCCTAGGGAAAAAAGGTTACTATTCGTACTATTCAATGGCAAACGGCTTTCTTAGCAAATCTATTCATTTTTCTCACCTGTACACTGTCAATGCAACGATCTTTATGTAAGGGATATAATATGAAATATCACTATGAAATATCACACTTCAAGAATGTTTGGGCGACAAGTCAATCCAACGAACGTCATTTTTTTTTCTTTTCAAGCAAAGTTTGCCTTATTATTATTTCAAGCTAATTGTCAACTTCATGTAATGTTGGCCAAGATATTTCTAATATGTTGGGTGAGTTGAAAATATATTAATTAGCAGAGCATAGGTACTCGCCCAACACTTTTGTCAGTGCATGATGTACAATATCAATGAAGAGCTTATCATATGTTATGTAATCATCTGTTATTGGTTCGCATAGAAAATGATTTAAACGTAAAATGTAAATTATTGTATTTTCTTAACGAATTTGGAGCAGTACTTTATATAAAATTATTCAACTTCTATTGAAATAGAAACCCCCTGGAAGGACTCCTCTTTTGAAGGGCGATACAAGTATGTCATAGCGGGGATCATTTGCAAATTGTATGATACAACGGCTTCAGTTGGATAATAATTACAATAATAGTATATAATTCAAACATGGCTGCTCTCTAATCACCTATTCAGAGGCGCGAAACAAATTTTCCTACTTATTATTTCTGGCCATAGCTATAGCAACCAAGTTGGCACTTGTGTATAGAAAGGAATAAATTCATGTCGCTACCCATTTACATCACCTGAGTTTAGTGCAGCAGAGTGTGACTAAATGTTTTGCTGAAGGAAATTAGTGCTAAATGTGAAATTCGAAGCGCCAATCCTCTAGTTGAGAGGCGGGAGTAAACTTACACCACGACGTGTCGCTTCCATTAGAAATCTTCACACATGTAATTAGAGTCAGATGAATACAAATTCACATACAAAGTGTAAATTTGTCAGCTTAAAAAGGCACAATTATAAATTTGCATTTGAGCGAGCTTCTGGCGTGCGTGCGATTATTTTGTAATTCAGCCGTGTATAGATGTGGGTTTTTCGACTTTAATTTGTTTCACATTACAAGACTGTGTACAAGTCTTTCAGTCATCGTATTTCTATCTAAGTGTTTTCTGATCTGACCAATTTTATATAAAGAGAGTCTGCACGACAAATTTTGCTAACTTGATCAATCATCAGTAAGTTTTTGTCAAAGAGGACACCAAGATTTCGTACACTATCTAATGGAGAGATATGACCGTCAAGTGACCCGACTGGATGTTCAGTTTTACGGGATCGTGATGTTACATGGATTACCTGTGTTTTACTTTCATTCAAACATAGGAAGTTCTTATTTGACCAAGATTTTACATCAGAGAGACATTTTTCAATTCCAGATAGACAAGATTTGGGATTTGAATGTTTGAATGTACAATAAATCTGTGTATCATCCGCATACAACATAGTAGACAGACCATGAGAATTTGTCACCTTTTCTAGGGGGAGAGTGTACATTGAAAAGGCCATCGGGCCAAACACAGAGCCTCGTGGGACGCCCTCTTTGACAGTAGTGACTCTAGATTTCTCGGAACCTACAATCACAGACTGAGATCTATTTGTGAAGTAAGACTCTATGCAGTTTATTGGAATTCCTTTAACATCAAAGCTTTCATTAAGACGATCAATTAGAGTTACATGATTTATGGTGTCAAATGCTGACGAATAGTCGAATAAAATTAAGACAGCTTTGTCTATAGCTAGAAGCAAGTCATTCAAAACACGTAAAAGGGCGGTTTCACAACTGTGCTTGGTACGATAGGCAGATTGAGTCATAGCAGACAAGGAATGAATATTCAAATGATTTTCCAGTTGCATTACTGCAGCTCTTACTATGGTTTTAGACAGAAATGATAGGTTTGCAACCGGGCGGTAGTTTTTAAAGTCAATACAGTCACCCTTTGCATTTTTTTATTGTTGGTATGATGTAGGAATGCTTTAGCTGAAGAGGAAAAATTCCACTTTCAAATGACAGATTAATAATCCTAGCAATGATAAAGGAAATCACATTACTACATTTCTTCAGAAGGAAGGATGGAATTGAATATGAGCGACAGGTTGTTGATCGTGAATTCTTTATCAACTTGGCAACTGTAAGTGGATTAACTGGAGAAAACCTATCAAACCCAGGAACTGGGTTGAAAGTTTGCAGTTCTTCATCATGACTGGCAACACCTGATTTTATTTTCCATAGGACAGACTGTACCTTATTTGCAAAAGAGTCAGAAAAAACAATCGGCAAGCGATTTCTCCTCGTTCTCTAATATCTTAGGCAGTATTCTAGAAATAGATTTGCATATTTTGTTAACAGCCCTGAAAAAGTCCTTGGTACACAATTTTCCAATATGAATTATTGAATGAGTTATTATTCTTATACCTAACCTTGTCAATCTTAGGGCGTTGAATCCAAAAAGTTTTTGTAACAGTTTTTCCTACCATATCCTCACCCTTCATTTTTTTTTTTTCAAAAGGCCGACATAGAAAACCCATTTTGGGTCAACCATCAACCATCATCCACAGACCCTTCCCTATTTTTGTTTGGGGAGGGGGTCCTTGCACACAACTTCCCTCCAACATGGTATTCATTAATACCAAACTTGTTGCTTAAGCAGCCATGGTGTTGTAATCATTCAAGATACAATTGCTAGATGATCTGTTTGAAACGACGTATATTTCAAGTATGACTTTTTTCTGCCTCCAATTGGATTGGAGAAATTTATTTACAGCAAAACAAACATTACATGGTTCATGCTTTCACAAATCACCTCGATAACAAATCTGATTCAATAATTGAAACAATAATAGCATATATGATTAACTATACATGAACATATAACGAAAACTTTTATTCTAAAAACACAAGCTCCAACTTCTTAGTGCGCATGCCCCAAACACCGGGTTCAAAATTCGAGCGAAGGCAGGGTGAATATCTTTAACTCTTTCACAACGGGCACAAAGGTAGGGTTTATGGTTGCTGCAAATGACATGTAATTAAAACTTTCATTGTTGGAGATAGGGCTTACTATGCATTCCAAAATTTTATTGACGAGAAAAACACATTTTTTACCGGATAATTGATGGCAATAAAGCAACAAGGACTCCCAACTTCATCCAAATATAAAATGCCAAGGCTCTGAATCGGTCCCAGTAGTAAATGATTTGGACCAGTTACACATGTTATGTGCAGCGTATTTGGAACCATTATCACTATTATGCAACGCAAAAACCAAATTACCGTACTGTAGAAGCTCGAACTCTTAGGTGATACTAACTAACTAATGGTGATCAATGGATTCCGAAAAACTAAAATGGCAGGTAGACTTGGAACTGTAACACCTAAAATTATCAAAGCTGGTTAAGAAAAAGGTCCAGATTCTAATCATTATATTTCTAGGACACACTGGTGCGCGCATTGTTTACGCTGCGCAAATTCACTTCGTACAAGAAAGTCTACCCATGAATTGCAACTTTATATCAAGACACCCTATTACATCTTCAGAAGGGTTCCATCCGTATCTCTAGGTATTTTCACTTTCCTTGCACGAATCATCCACGCGATAATGACGATTGTGGCTACGACACAAACCAGAACGATGAAGAAAATCAGAATAGGCAAGCATACATCATTATTGTTTCGCTCTTCTGTGAAGGAAAAATAAAATAAAAAATGGTTTAAAATGTTGCACGAAACCAGTTAGAATTTCAGCGAAACTTTTTCATAGGGGCAATTCCATGAAATCTTGTGCCATTTGAGCTTCATTTTTTGTCTGTTATAGCTCAGTTACACTTGTTCCGGGACCGGTTTAACTGAAAATGTAGTATAAATTAAGTGATATATGTTAGCATTAAGGAATAAATAATTATTTGCCGTGTCCTCATGGATGGCTCCAAGGTATGAAGAATGACAGGAACGGAATTACATCAGGGAATGTGCCCGTTTTTTTTGTCATTAAACAGTTCATAAAATCTGAACAATTATTTCTTGCGAGATTTATAAACTATGCCGTATACACTTCACTGATTCCAAGCAAATTAGCTAAAATATTCTGTCCTCGAGCCAAATTAGAGGTACATATAATATACATCTCCAACTTTTTTCTCTTATGGAATTGTCCGTAATTAACATGAAATTCAGTAGGATGCCTTTGGATTGTAGCTATGTCGGGATTTGTTTCTTCATGGAACAGTTCCCTTTTGGCTTTCGTTAATTTGTGAAAAAGGACTTGTGTTCAGTCTTCCAGCAACAGTAAGTTTGACCGTATGTATTGCATACATTTCGTCGTCGAATACTTAAATCTCGGGAACCATTTTTTAAAGGTTTTCACTCCTCGAACCTCTTAGAAAGTTCATTAACATTCGGGTGTAGAGTTGAACACGATTATATGAATAGGGTTTCATTCCTATGGTACATGCATTAATGTAACATATGTGTGTATGTATATGTTTGTGTTTTACCTTCACACATGAAGCAGCATTCTCCTGGATGTTTAACAGGCGACTCACATTTGGTAGCTGGACATGACTCCGTAAGACATGATACCGTGGCGTTGTCACAAGAGCATGTCGTACAGTCATCGGGTTTCCATACTTCATTATCCACATACGTTAGTCCATTGAATGCACAAGACATCAAGGAGTCGGTTTCACAATTAGAAGAACCTGTAGAGGTCAGCGAACGTGAAATTGAAAACATTGTATAATATTATTTTCGTTGAAAAAATTCATAACTGTCAGATGTTATACATAACAATTAAGTTTTGAAAATATTAGACTTCAAAATTATGGCTAAAATTTACAGTTTGACCTACTTAGACCCAATCTGCAGGAACTTTGAGGGGGAAAGTCAGCCTCATTTGTATCAGCCTCAAGATCTTGGTTTCTGTGGTAAAAGCCCTTCTCTTTTAAAGGGTTAAGGAGCTCATGAGGGGTATAAATCATAACTTTGGAAAGTCATAACTTGGAATACAGTGCCCTCTTTACCTCAAAGTTGGCGCCCCTCTAGCTCTGACCCGGGGGGGGGGGGGGCGGGGGTTCGAACAGCTAAAGCCACCCTCCCCTCCCCTGTCATGACCCAATGTTTGACAAAGTCGGCCACTATTTTCGGTAATCTACAGATGTCTGGTTAGTATTCATTTTGATATCCCTGTTCTATCTACATCAACGTATTTAGGTCTGCCGTATTTGGTCTTGAACTGCATATAATTATGACTTTATTTTTCCCTTTCATCCTTGTGCTTCCATTTGATCCTTCTATTGTGATCTTGCCCATTATCATGATTATGTGTAAATAGTGTGAGTTGTTACCGTCGATTTCATAATAAACTGTTTATAAAAAACCTTGCGTACCGTTATTTTTCTCAAGCGTTTTGCACCATTCTTCTGACAAGCTAATTTGTGCGCAGTGAGTCAGAGATGAGTTGTCAGGGAGGCCTGAGAATTCGAAGCCACGGTTTTTGTCCGTTTTGTAGCCACTGTTCTGACCGAAATGTACACAGACGAAGAACGGATGGCTGCAGAAGTCTGATGGTTGCGTAATGCAAAAGTCCAATTTTTCGAAGGCCAGTTCCTTCATGCCTTTGTTGTATACGAGTGAAGATTTGTCTCGATCCAGAATCTGATCTCGGAAGTCGTACCTACAGTAAAGGGGATCAAATTATTACTTACAGGGGAACCGATCCCTGGTATTGTCATGTTGTCATTAAATGGAGAAATAAAATGAAAAGATTGTGAAAATTTGGGCAAAATCTAACAATCCGTTCAAAAGACAATCTTCAAATTCACGGAGACATGACGGTCACTGCCGCTGATACGGACCCGCGCAATTAGCAATATCGCCGGAACCTGTAAAATCATGTCGGGAAACTGCTGATTCAATTCGTACATATATTTTGTTTTAATGGATTGATGTCAAATCTAAATATATTCAGAATCAATAAAACAATTATGTTGACTTTTCCGACAAAAACATGAAATTGTGAAATTTTATATACAGAATGAATCAGGAATGGTCCGACATGGCGTCACATATTTATATTGAGGAAAATTTTCTTCAAAGATCAAATTTCAAAATTTTCAAAATTTAACACCAGTATCCTGAGACTGTCATATGCACACGCTTAGCAAAGAAAAAAAAACGTGTCATAAAGGGCAAGCTATCGCGCCAAGATGCGATCTGGGCGGTGTTTCACCAAGTCGTTCTTAAAGGGGAATTACACCCAGACAATAATGTACGGTCAATAAATGAAGAAAAATCAAATGAACAAACTGTGAAAATTTGAGCAAAATCGGATAATCCATTAAAAAGTTATAAATTTTGAAAGTTTTGATTTACATCCCTCATGGGCTCCTTAAATTGGCAAACGTACAGGCACAAAATGGCTGCCAACATGGAGAACTCTCCATTCGCTTTGTACACAAAATTTCACATTTTCCTATTTTTCCAGAAAAGTAGGCAAAATTTTGTTTCTTCGGTTAGATATATTATACCCACATCAGTTCTGCAAGCATTCCAGAAAAAACGGTGTTGATTTCTCATTTGAAATGTGATATTGATCCATTTTCAATAAATTTATATATACAAAGTGAATGAAGAGTTCTCCATGTATGACATCACAGATTATGCTAATTAGCTATAAGCATGCTAATTTAAGGATGCCTTGCACAGTTGGAAATGATAACTTTGAAAATTCATAACTTTTGAACGGATAATCCGATTTTGCTAAAATTTTCACAGTTTGTTCATTTGTTTTTTCTTCATTTATTGACCGTACATTATTGTCTGGGTGTAATTCCCCTTTAAACTTATGCATGACTTTACGTTCGACTGGTATCAGTTCTTGCGCTGGATGCGCGTAATAATGTGAACCATTATGCACAAGAAGAGGTACCAGTCGAACGTAAAGTCGTGCGTAAAGCCTTTCTCATCTTGGTGAAATACCTCCCTGCACCAAAACTCTGAAAAGTGCAATATACATTTTTGTCACAGCATCAAGTAGACATACTGTTATGTCATGCAGTCCTCGCTTGATATCGCCATCGATTATGCACGGGAGCGTGGCACGCTTGGATAAAGCCGCTCTTTTAAAACTGTGGATAAAGTGATCTCATATCCATATAGGCGCAGATTCGATTCCTCTGAGTACCCCACAAAATGTGTTTTTGTCGTTCAGTGTTGCTTTTGTTTGCACTTTTAAAAGTGCACTGTTGCATATTTATTCCGAAATGTGTAAAATCACCATTTTGACGAGAGTTCGGATAGTCACTTATTTCTTGACTATGGAAAGTAAGGCTTATTTCTTCATAATCAAGTCTTTCAGTCAAAGGTTTAAACACTTTTGTGAAACAATTTCAGACCATGGAAAATATTGATTGAAAGTATGGATGAGTGGAATCATGTATATCATCGACTAATCTACAAGTCGTGGGGTAGAGAGAGAAGGGGAAAATAGATACATAGAGGGTGAGAGGGAGAAATAAAAGGAAGAAATAGACAGCAAACGACAAAGGGGGAGCGCGTGTTATGTATTTCTGAATATCTCTCTCTCTATCTATCTCTCTTTTGGCTCGTAAAATGAACAAAAAATATACCCGCCTCAATTTTTCAGCATTTTAAAACAACATACGCTAATATGGCGTATGTGATGTTTTCTTACTAATGTGAATACATGTGACAGCACATATTTGTTCCATCATGACTACACTCTGAGAAAGAAAGGTGCGCAAAGGGTGCAATCTGCGGCAAAAGTCGAAACTCTGCAATATTGCACCCTTCTGATATGATCTGAAGGGAGTGTAATACTCAGTTAGTTTCAAGTGGTTACTTATTTAATTTCGTCTTTTTTTTTAAATTAATTTTAAAGTAATTTTTCAAACTAACAATTATATTCAATTATTTGATTTGCTATATTATGATATATTTTTTTAGAAATAATCCAAAACTATTAAAACTATTTTAGTTTAACAAGTGGAGTAGTGTGTTAGAGGATAATAGGTGAGTTTACTAATATATTCAAATGTATGTGCGTTTCTTGTCAACTAACGTAGTTACTGGGTTATTCCTTAAACCGGTTGATACTTGGAATCCAGATTGTATCGGGCACGCTTTAGGGTTGCCAAACAATCTCTGTGTTGGAGGTATGCGCAGAATGTACATTTACTAGTAAACCCGCCTATACATAAACTATATCATCTTCCAGTCAAGGGACAATGAACGTGATAGATAAATTAACTGCACCCAAAACCATACTCACAAACTTGTATTATACTATGCAACTTTTGCAGTACAAAGATGGGCACTTTTTTATTAGTGTGTATTTCATTTCTATAGGTGATTGGGAAGCGTATCTAACCTTTTACTATCCACAGACTGATTCAGAACTAGCCATGCACTCAGTTTCCAAAGATTTGTTCCCTCCGCATTGGTAGTGTGATTGGTGTCATGAAAATGAACTGCGACTCGAAGCTTTACTCGGCTTTGCCTGATCCCAGTCTGGCCCTGATTGTAAACCAGAGGTATCACTTTCCGGACTCTTACATCTTGAAGAGGTGAGAAACGAGTTAAAAAATGGCGACAAGAAAAACAAATCAATAAGGGAAAATATTCCGAATAATATTACCAAATTAAATCCATAATTTAGTATAGCCCTTGATATAGGCCTACGAATACTGCATTTCAATGACACTCTTGAAGTCATGTTGATGTCTTAGTTAGATGGCAGTTTTTGTCTGTATGGAGTGTCCAATAGGTCTACAAGACCTTTACGTTGTAATGGTTATGAGGTCCACATCAGGGTTATGGCACATCTTGTGTTGCCCTAATTTTACTTTGTATCCCCCATTGTCTCCTACATTATACAAGGGCAAAATTAACGTAAACATGTATGAGAGGATGAAATATGAATTAGGAAATGAAACAACTAAACAAAAACAACAAAGTGTATTAACGAAAGCAAGTTTGAAAACAAAAATCATCTATTAGAAAAGAGGGCATGGAGGGAGACGGATAGGAGGGAGTTAACATACATCCAGTATAAGGTGTTCATAATAGGCCTATGTGAAACACACAAAGAATGTACATTTGCGTATTGTAGAGACTGATAGAGAGAGGCAAACGTTTCCAAAATGTTTCAAAACATATTTATCAAAAAAAAAACATATATATCAGAAAAAAATATAGTTTGATTACAGGATTGAATAATTACTTAAAATATATCAAACAAAGATGCTATTCTATAAGACGGTATTCGCTACGATAAAAGTACAATTTTGAGCGGAACATTGGTGAATAAAGAAGAAAATAGTGCAAAATGCACCCCCTTTTTTGTTCTCGAAGCTGCAAAATAATGTATATTTTTGTTCTTTTCCTTTTTTATGCACACATTCATTCAGACAACCTTTTGAAAGACACCCTTCTAAAAAAACCAAGCGACTGCACGATGCTGATTTTTATTAGGACTACCCTAGTTTTACTTACGATAGGGGCATGATGGACAGCATTCTCCTTCAAGAATCTCCGGGTTCTGACAATTGGGGACAGAACACTGGAAAGGTGAACACAAAGTTGTACCGTTATCACAAGTGCAGTGTTCACATTGGTTTAGATTCCAAGTGTCCTCGTGTAAATGAACAATTCCATTGGAATCAACGCAACGATTTATCGAAGGACCTGTGTTCAAATTCAAGATAAAATTAATTATTTCCACACACCATAAATTAATAATTAGTACAGTTTCAAGAAAGAACAGCAGAGAATACAAAATAAAATAATAGTCATTAAATAATATGAGACGATTTATCACAATTACGTAAACCATTGCATGGTATACGAACAAGTATTCCACAACATATTCTTTCCTCTGTTTTAAAAAAAAAACATCAATTTTAATTTTAAAAAATCTAAAAGATGAGTGGATGGAACATGTGAAAAGGTATTGTTGTTTATAGGACCCCGAAAATTAAACGCATATTAGTCATCGTTCAATTGGAGAGTATAAAAGTATTCGATGAAAGTGTTAAAGGGTACACGATATAGACAAACAGTTACGTGACAAATGGAAAGAAATTGAAAGTGGCCTATTTGGGGATCTGAAGTCACCGTCTGCTATGCAGAGTGTATAACAAAAAATACTTTTTTCAAAATTTCTCTCAAAAATTTAGTTCAAAGAATTATTAGATTATTTTTGTAGACATGGTTAATACTCCATTATCTGTCTGATCTACCAAGTGCCATTTAAAGAATCAACTATTCATGGTTGAAAAACTAATTGTTTATATTTAGGGTGTCAAAGCCGCCTTGTGCCAAAATCGGTCTCAAACAACTCTTCGTAACAATTACTCCTGTTTAGAGAAATTTCTCTTAGCAATCCATTAATGGTGATTTGATGCTTTTTTTACCAGAATTCCTTTAAAGATTTATTGACCTTATCAATTTATACGATGAGAAACAAATCATCATTTCATAAAAATCACTAAAATATCATTTAACTTCACGACTAAGTGCATTTCTTGGACAATGAAGCAATGTTCACTTTTTTCACCGCACTGCATTTTTCATAACTTATACCTAAATAGACAGTGCTCCGCCATCCGTGAATTGAAATCAATTCTGTTTGTGGCACTTGATAGATGAGGCTATTAGGCATCCACAAACATGAGGAAAACATTAAAATATGTTTGATTTATTTTTTTAGAGACTCTTCAAAGGTTTTAAATCTTTTTGATGCACTTATCATGGAGAAAAAAAGCGAGATTTTATCAAAGATGCATGTGATTTCAGGTAATATTTTGCAGAGAACAATAATGCAAAGCATAGAGGTGCCATCCCTAAAGGAAACCAAATTTCATGGTTAGGTTCAGTCATTAAGGGGTCTGTGGCATCCAACCTAGCGTTTTTGGCCTATTGGCTGACAATAAATAGAGTGACAGTACGTGCTCCCTTGCCTTCGACCACCTTTGCGTTGGGGGATTGGGTGGTGGGCTAAGATCTTCAAAACATGGAACATTTTTATTTTACATTCTGAATACACGAGCGAAGAGGACTTGCACACAATAGATGATTTTATGATCGGTGTAATGGCCGGTGTTAATGTTAAAGTCTTGTTTTTTTTAAGATTGAGTTCTAATACCAGCGCTCATATTAAGGGCTATACCGATATCTAAATGCTGATGATCGATAGCTGAACACCGACGCCTCGTCTTGCGATGAATTCTGTTGTTAATGCTAAAAATGCTGACAATAGCTGATTTTTTTTAATTACACGTTCGGTGTTTAGTTGTAGTTCGGTGTTAACATTAGCCACAAACACCGTACGTGAAATCACCCAACATGCCCAATGTATCATACTCACCAGCACAGAGGGACGTGCATCCAATTTTGACATCATCATTTGGGTAACCTTCAAGAACGAACTCCCGATTGCCTGTTGCCGCATCTCGTCCATGAAGGAGTTGTACACAGACATGAGACTGTGAACAGTTTAGTGGTGGATTGCTGAGACTATAAACGACGTCCCGAAAGGTAAACGGTTTCCTCTTCTTGTAAGGTTGCGACGCTTGATTATAATTGAGAATTTGTTCTCTGAAACGTAACCTGGAGATTAAGGAGAAAATACATGTAATTGCATGTTTTAAGTGACATTTTTTTATATACATTGTATTCTATTTTCCTTTAAGATATAAACTTAAATATTACTAATTTGATATGTATGGAGAGATGAAGTTTATGCCACAAAATTGAACATTGTACATGTATTTCTAAAACATCCTACCCAAAAAGGGACCAACGCGTAAACCAATGAAAGTACACATGGTAACGTCAGATTTCTGAAGACTAGACTGTAGACACGTGTAATGAAGCCAAACAAAGAACCATTTCTACCATTCATTTGCAGGAATGGTGGGTTTTCACAATCGATGGACGGCAGAAACAAAATGCATATCTGATATGTGCAACATATAATGAGCACACCAGATGCGCATTCGTTTTCTACCATCTACAAGGTTCCGTCCACTAAATTCGAAACCCCACTAATAGCACTTCAACTAAACATAAATGATACGAACGTATACGTGAAAATCTTCAAGTCAATTCTAGGACCAGGTTGCGATATTTTCGATTTTGCACGTACACTGTGTGACCAAGAAACGACATTGGCAACAGTGAGATGTAAATTTTGCGATCCGAGTCACTAATATCATGCGCGCACCCATGAATTTGATAGGGGGGGGGGGGGGGGGTTTAAATTTTTTGTCCCCCCCCCCCCCCCTCTCCCGGCTGAGCTGAATATGACGTCCCAAACCTGGTCTTAAAATATACGGAACAATTTTAAATGCATACCTGTTGGACGTATCGTTCCAACTCGTATTTCTGTTTGAGGTAGTGATCCAGGCAGCTAACTCCCAAATCGCTTCACCACGCACTCCTGTCGAGTCTGTGTCATTTTCCATGAATTGGATATCAACAGCAAGTATTAAGATTGCCTCACCGTTTGGTTGGACATCGAGTGAGTTTTGTAGGGAAGGGCGGACCTCAAGCACTGTCACATCTGAAAAAAAAAATCATTTTAATTTCCACTAGCAACCATGGCTTTAGTGCTTAAATACACATTATAGCCATTCATCATCAATATTATTATTATCATCATCCTTACTGTATTATCATTATCATTATTATTACTATTATTATCGTTATTATTATCATTATGATCACCATTCTTGCATCTGGCAGGATCTGTGACGTACTAGCGACATTACTCTCCATTCACTTCGGATATGAAATTTTAAAGAAAGGGATTAATGTCAATTTGAAATAGGAGTTCAACATGATTCTTTCAGAAAAGACGTAAAGAGCCTAAATAGGCCTGCTATGCTCAGGCGATAAACAAATGTTTTGTAAACTGTTCAGGCAGTGATGGAGCGTCATGAACACTGGACAAAAAGTTGGTTTCAAAGAGAAAAGTGTGACTCAGCCTCTACCCGGTGTTTACCCTGTGTTCAGAACAGCATTAGTTTCTTGTGCCTGTAACATAAAAAAACTTTGCGATCAATCGCAAAGGCCGCATGATTTCAAATAGGCTTGAAATTTATACCAATCGTACGCTCGATTGGAAAGTTTTATGTTATGGGACCCTGATCTGACAATGAACACCGACTTTTCCGGTCAATTTCGATTGTGCTGTTGTATTGTCTAATACGGTAAAAAAAAAAAAAAAGGAGTGTTTACGCTCGGGATACGCATGAAGAGGTAATTCTTCTCCCTTTCTTGCATTAAGATGCGTTGGAATTTAGACATTTTTATTTTTAAAGTTAGAATACTACTTTTGCAAGCTAAACTCTTACATTCCAAAAATTCTGTCTTATGATCAAACCAGAGTATTTGTGTTTGCAGACTAGGGTATGTGCATGCACACTTCTCTATATGGTGTTAGACTATTAGTGTATGGTGTGTGCCTAAAGTGCATATTATTACTTATGATCCTCTGTGAGTATCACTGGCCACTGCCAGAGAGGACAAATAATGAATTTTCATTTTGAATTGAAAGATTTTATAAGAGATATGGTTATATGAATCGCCAACGAGTTTGAAGCGTAATTGTAATCCATATTTTACCTTAGAACTTCATTGAGATTTTTAAGAATCTTACCAATAGGACATATATGGCAGCATTCTCCCTTCGGTTTGAATCTATTGGCGCAAGATACCACAGCACAGCTCTGGATCATGCAGATTGTTGTTGCGTTGTCACATGTGCATGTTGTACACTCGTCACCTTTCCATGATTCTGTATGAAGGAATGGTATTCCACGATAAACACATGGAAGCATCGGTTCAGCTGATGATAAGCTGATCGAAAAAGATGAATCTGAAAATATAATTGTTTTGAAATGTATGGTACTTCATGGCCGTTCATAGACAGGGAGTGAGGAAAACGGGGAACATGTTTTCCTTTATCATGTTTATCTATTTATTTTTGTCGGGTCATGTTAGAAATGCACCCCCTTCCGAAAAGGGTAACGACGGCCCTTGATTCCTTTTCAAAGTGTTCATAGCGTTCTAAATTCGAGAAAATAGGACGACAGTACACTCGTGTGTTAGGTTTCATCAAACCAATATTTCGTTTAAAGGTTTCACACTTTTGCTTGTAAAATATACAAAAAACAATGAGTTTGATTTGATTTGATTTTTTACAGTGCAAAACGATATGAGGCTGAGTGGAAATTTATTGATTTGAATTGAGTACCTATAGATGATATGAAAATCTTGAAAAAAAAAAGCTTCAAATGAAATCAAGAAAGATATTTCAAAGGCGTAAAGTATTTTCTTTACACTTCTGATAAGCATATCTATAAAAAGAAGCAGATCTGTCATTGTTAGAAAATTCCTTTAATCCCCTCTTTTACTCACCCTGTGAAGATGCATGGTGTGTCAAGAAAACTAGAGTACCAACCAGCAGAACGGCGAAATGTCCAAAGTGATACATCTTTCTTGGCAAGAGAACTATGATACTAACATCCTCTCCGGTGTTTGGTAGGTTTTTATATACACTAGGTAAATTATTCTCTTGTGAAATGAAAATCAGTTCATGGTGAGGATGATCAAAGTTCAATATTTCGGAAAGTATTCTTCCCTAACTTCATGGAATATTGAATAGTCTCCAAACTAAACAAAGCTTCTTTTTTGTTAATGAGGTTTTATATTTCTGGAAATATCATCCAAATGCAACTGTCTTACTTATTATAAAAAAAAAAGAATTGTAATCATACACGAGTGATTTCATACATGATTGATTTCAGTTGTTGCACGGCACTTTTCGCTCTACTACACATCCGGGAAAACCAACTAAAATGAAGCCAAACAAAACTTTGTGGGTATATGGTGAATCCACATTTCCGTTTAAACCACTCCTTATTCTACTGAATAACAACCATACTGATTAAATAGTTTGCTATCGTCTTCTTATTCACATTGTATATTGCATTTTACATTCCTCCACCACACTGCATTTTTCTATGCCCTTGAAAATTAATGATGAGGAAAATTCCTTTCTCCGAAATACTTTGCCAAAGGGTATGAAAACAATGTTACTTTGGAGAAAATCGAGATACTAGGAAATATCACACTTTACAAAAATGTTGGGCGAAAAGTCAATCCAACAAACGTTATTTTTTCTTTTCAAGCAAGTTTTGCCTTATTATCATTTCAAGCTAATTGTCAATTTTATTTAATGTTGGCCAAGATATTTTTAATATGTTGCGTGAATTGAAAATATATCAATTAGCAGAGCATAGGTACTCGCCCAACACTTNAGGTTTCATATTTCGGGAAATATCATCCCCAAAACAACTGTCTTGCTTATTATACAAAAAAGAATTGTAATCATACACGAGTGATTTCATATATGATTGATTTCAGTTGTTGCACGGCACCTTTCGCTCTACTACACATCCGGGAAAACAAACTAAAATGAAGCCAAACAAAATATGTGGGTATTTGATGAATCAACATTTCAGTTAAAACCACTCTTTATTCTGCTTAATATCAACCATACTGATCAGATAGTTTGCTATCGTCTTCTTATTCACATTGTATATTGCATTTTACATTCCTCCACCACACTACATTTTTTCTATGCCCTTGAAAATTAATGACGAGGAAAATTCCTTTCTCCGAAATACTTTGCCAAAGGGTATGAAAACAATGTTACTTTGGAGAATTTCTTTTTCAAGCAAAGTTTGCCTTATCATCATTTCAAGCTAATTGTCAACTTCATTTAATGTTGGCCAAGATATTTCTAATATGTTGCGTGAGTTGAAAATATATTAATAAAGCAGAGCATATGTACTCGCCCAACACTTTTGTCAGTGCATGCTGTACAATATCAATGAAGAGCTTATCATATGTTATGTAATCATTTGTTATTGGTTTCCATAGAAAATGATTTAAACGTAGAGGTACTGGTGTGTGTCTGTAGGTTTGGTGTAGAGAGTAGTGGTAATCTGGTTGGTACCCTTCTTGACGGTGACATCTAGAAAATTCGCCTGCTGTTGTGAGAAATCAAAGGTGAATTTGATCGTCCTGTGGAAGGAATTGATGTGATCAATGAAGGTATGGAGGCTCTCTTCCTCCCTGGTCCAGATGTCGGAGACATCATCGATGTAGCGCCACCAAATCCAAGGACGACAGGATGCGGAATCTCTACTCTTCGAGCTGCCACCCCCATCACTGCAAAACCAGCATTCCCTAAAGTCAAGCCCTCAGGTTCCGCCGCATTTGTTTTGATGATTCGGACGTTTCTTCCCAAGCTAGGCACCTGAAGAATCATCTTGTCACCAGAGGACATAATGCCAGGACTGTCCAACTACCTATTAACAAAGTCCGTTCCCTTTCTAGATCTGATGTTCTCAAACAGAAACAGGACTATGGGCACACTACCAACAAAGTACCCCTTGTGACTACTTTCCACCTAAATTTTACCTCCTCTCCGCTCCATCCTACATGCTAATCCCCATATTCCCCACAATTCTGACCGTCTCTCACAGGCCATTCCTGACACTCCCATCGTGGCATTTCGACGCCCCCGCAACCTAAAGGACCTCATCGTTCGTGCTGAAGTCCCTTCTGTCGCCGACAATTCTTTTCCCATTTAGCATGGCGCATTCAAATGTACAGCCATCAGATGCATCATTTGTAATGTACATATTCATAACGGTGAAACTTTCCAGAGTACTTCCACCAGCAAATCTCATCACACCAAGGGGAATATCACTTGCATCACTTCTAATGTAGTATATCTCATCACTTGCACAGTTTGTAGGATCCAATATGTCGGTGAAACCAAGACCACGCTCAAGAAACGTTTCTATGGGCACCGATCCACCGTGACCACAGCCAAACTCGATACACAGCCAAATCTCTGATATGATTCTACCGGGCATTGAATCATTAGGTACCAGTCCTGATACTGTCCGCATGAGCAGAGAGAAACTCTGGATGAGACGTCTTCTAACCATTCAACCTCGCAGTCTCAACATTCAAGAGGGCAATGACTAACACTGGTTTTTGCCTACTGCTTCCTTCCTCTCTTATCTGCCTACTTCCCTCCCTGTATTCTATATTTTGTTTGGTTATTTTTGTCACCCCTACTTTGTTCACATTTCTCTTCCCTACATTCTTCCTTTTTCTTCTCCCCC
>BQKZ01000158.1:162435-173613 GCA_036244855.1 Temnopleurus reevesii | reverse complement strand
CCCCCCCCCCTCCCCAGTTTTCTCTGTTGGTTTTCTAAACCTCCTTGTCCTTACCTATTTATCTAATTCTACTTTTGTTTTCTTTCTATTTTTGTTCATCTCTTTTCTTGCATGTGTCACCTATGTTTACCTTTAGTTTTCGACTTGGCTTTCTCACCCCACTCAACTTTCACCCTTCTCTAATCCCTTCTTTGTTTTGTCCCGCGCTCTCCCCCAGCTGGTCATCTTTCTTTTGTTCTAACATTGCAGTTCCTTTATTCTTCCCTCTTCGCTCTGTGATTGGCTGCCCCTCACATCCTGTTTTTTTTTTTTTTGTTTCTCTCCACCTCCCTGTTTCGCTTTTTCTATATAATAGTGTGTTGTTTTCATTTCTCTGTCATTTTGCTTATGATTAAGATTCTGCTAGGATCGAAAGCTCAAGCTCTTTTCTGACCTCATTTTACTCTACAGCTCTCCATTACTGCCAGTTTTGTAAATATGAGAATGCTGGTATTTTTTCTGATCAACTTTCATCTGCATATACACTGTCTCAAACTTTCTCCAAGGGGAAAACTAAAGAAATGAAATTTAAAACGCAAGAATATTCAACCAACATCTACTTGCAAGGCTAATAACTATTTCAAATTTTCAGAATTAAATTATTTAATCGAATTTATTTACCACAAACACACAAAAAGACCAAAACAAAAACAATAGAACACATGAGCACACAAAACAATGCACAATACATTTTTATTCAGCCAAAACAAGGCACAAAATGTCTTTCATGTATTAAAAAACAAAAAAAATAAGTCAATTTTCAGGTAATTTGTTAATTGAACAAAGAGGGCGCCCTTGCTCAAAGAGGGCGCTTTCTATTATTTTACAGTCTTCTTTTTCTTTTGAAATACATACACATACATAATAAATAGGTAACAATCTATTCTTATTTGGTTAATCAGTAATTAAAAGGAATCAAATCGACACTTCTTATCACCTTGTAGATACTGCATTTTTCCATGGTAGACAGGTCCAGATTTAGGAAAATGTGCCTAGAAAAAGTGTAAGAGGCAAATTGTGTTAATGCAGAGTTAAGAACTGTTTTAACCTAATTCGAGGGTGCTGAATCCACAAATGTTGTTTGCCAAGGCTTAATTTGCCGGCAAACTCCTCAAATTGGCAATTCAAAATGGCGTGTATACATCAACGTCTTCTGTCATTCCATAACATCAAATGAGCTATTTTCTACTCGATAAAAATGTTTTTTTTATTTTAAAAGAGTATGTATTGGCTCGTTGACTAACTCATGTGTCAAAATTAGACAGATGCCTAAAGTCACGCTTGAGTAAGCACAAAATCATTGAATAATAAAGTTTTTCATTCTCTTTTTCTGTTTTTTGGGGTTATTTTGCTTTTTGCTCTTAAAATGTGGTTATGGGATTCGTCTATAAAATGAAATAACATTCAGATATTCTGTCATGGTTGAATGAGCACACTCGATACTGAAAGCAATAAAGACAAGAAATCGCAGTGGTGTATCACATACCTGGTTATTTAAGTAGAGGTAGCTAATTACGTGCATCTCAATCTTACGTTGATGATGGAATTGATGATGGAATGATGAATTATTGCGGTATATGAACGCTTCTTTGATATTGAACAAAATGTGATACTTTTCCCAGGCCAGGGGTGTACCCTTCGACGTTTCATATGATATCTTCGCAACAAGAATATCACTGACGCTGCTGCGATACATGACATTATTGTTCGAGTCTTGCAGAAAGTTTAGGACCAAATCCTTGACTCCTGGAGGGTGTTTCATGAAATTAGTCGCAGCAGATAGTAGTCAGAGCTAATTAAATCTCTGGTTGTTGCCATGGTAACTGTTTGAGAATGACTGCTTATTGCTGCCACAAAACGTCATGAAACTCCCTCTCCGATTTTGCAGTTCTGAGATTAAATTTTTATATTATGCAAAAGTAGGTAATAGCAAAATTGCGAGAAAAAAGGCTCACGTAAAATTATTCAGAGCAAAAGGGGTGTGAACAAAATTCACTTAAAAGAAGAGTACCACAAAGTAAAAAAATAATAGGAGCAAAAAATTTGATGAGCATGCAGAAAATAAAAGTTTGGCAAATCATTAAAAGTTTTCATACATATTGCCAACTTGATGATGCTATTGATGCACTACTCATCATCATTTATGTTTGTATAATGTTATTATGCAAAATTCATCATCTCTACAGAAAGATTCTTAGTTTGTACTTAAGTAAATTATAAGTGGGCCTATATTGACATATCTACATGCTAGTCAGTATAGTATTGAGTAAATCATACTTTTGGGAAAACGCTATATTTGAAAATTTTTAAAATGAACCTAATAATGATGTCATTAGTAGCCAAATTGTCGAAATATTAAAACATTCATTACTTTCCTGTTGGTTGTCCTATTTTCTTACTATTTTTCTGTTCTGTTCATCTGATTCTTTTGCCGTGTTAAACAAAATAATGTTATTTTGTTGTAGACTCATCTTTAAACACTTTTATCATTATTCATTAAAAGTGATTGCTACTGTTGGTCAGGTTATCATTTTTGTTCTGTTTTATTTATACAGCGCATGAATTTCACATCTTTATATTTTCATATTTTAATACCGGAATGGTTTATATAAATGAACTGAAAAAAAATGAAATGTCGATAAATTAAAACACACATAACAATTTATTCAAACAATAAAAAAAGACATATCACAGTGGGTGAAAATATACCTACATGCTGAATGGAAACATTGCGAAATGGATATTGCTTCAAGTGGCTTAGTTTTTTTTTTTAAAGAATATCATAATTGCTTAAGTTATTTCATGAAACGGAAATATGATAAATAAATTGCAAAGTTTTATGCACCAGAAGATCCTTTGATCCAGTTTTGCTCAAACCATACGGAAAGTTTCAATATTGTTTAATTGCACTATCAAGAGGAAATCATCTCATTATGTTTGTGAACTTTATTTCATTATTAAAACTGCACCGTGTGTCATAAAGTTGTGAGAAAACTGAGCTGAAATCGACACAAAAGGTATATTTCCTTTATTGGCCATATCATTGTTCTGTACAACAGCAAACCATGGGTCTTCGAAGCTTCCTGGTAGTGAAAGTGATAGCAAAGTATTTTGATGAAAAAATGTTGAACAAAATTGGTTTTGGTCGGCAACAAATTCTCAAACCAAATACATGTACTGCTAGAAAAAATGTCCCTTCAGTACTCTTTGGCAACATATTGGTGAGGCCCAACTGGATTATGGAATGCTCGGACATAAATCTCCTTAACCCATGTTTTATACTTTTATGCCATACACCAATTTATGAAATTACGACACTCGGAAAATGGAATACGACATCTGAAAAAGCAAGAATTTTGTTATTTTGCAATGTGAAGGATGTATATGTGTGTGTGTATTTTTACCCCTGACTGAAAAAAAAAAATTAATTGATACCCAGATATTTGGTCAGAATCTTCAAAAGACTCGTCAAACGAGAAATGACAAATTTGAGAGCTTTATTTAATGACTTAGAGCCCTGAGATTGCTTGTATAAATTAGCATAATTGTGTTTATACATCCCTTTAGTTTACGTTACCAGTGGTGCATATACCAATTTTTGTCTCGGATATGCATTCCCGTGGTCGGGACGAGGGTGGAGTGGAGGCATATTGGTCGACCTAGTCCTCCAGGCCTTGATGGGGGTCGAGTTTGAAAATACTCTGGTAGAACTAGGGTTCAACAGAAAGGTGTAATGTGCGATGAGTTCAAGAAATCTCATTGCAATTGTCACATTTATATTGCAGCATCAAGAATCATATGTAAGAACTAATAGCGGCCATTTTAAATCAAATGTGGGTGACGAATCACAATGTAATGGTGCTTTATTCACACCTTGCACCTACTATAGGGGTTCCTTATTACATATGAACGATATCGTGGAGAAATTACCCTCCCCCTACCTTCTCTTAGCACATTTTCCCAAATTTGAATTTTAAGAGCAATAAGAAAAAAAGGTAAATTAGAAAATAGAAGGGTGATAAAAATAAAATGTATGATTACTGAAGCGTAAAATCGTGAAATTGCAAAGCAAAACGTGACCATCAAATTTATATCGACACAGATATTGTGGGAAAACTATTTTGCAAGGAAATAACTCTTAATAGAAATGATACTGTTTAAAAAATCGAAATTCTATCTTGAATACTTATGTGCTCACTCATCCGTGACTTCAGTAACGTGTGGTCACTTAACTAGGACATATTAGGCCTATGTACATTTCTAATTTTGTGTTTTCTTTATATGCAGCTATAATAGGGGCAAAAATAAAGAAAACACAAAAATAGGGGAAAAAGGCAAGACAAATAATAAAAATCCTATTCATGCTTACTGACGCGTAAAATCGTGAAATTGTACCGTGATAGACGTTAATCAAATTATGTCTACAATCTGATTTTGTAAGAACAGTGATTTTGTAATCACGTAAATAAATCTTCAAAATTTTAACTGAAAAATCTCATATCTTGAATAATTATGTGCTCACTCATGCGTAACTTTAAAATTCTATCCAATTTTAAAACAGTAGTTAGCCAATGAGTCAATTATTATCCTTTCATAATAAAAACATGTTTATGAAGTGGAAAGTAGCTAATTTGGTGTAATTGAATGACCAAATATGTCGATTTCCAGGCGCCATTTTGAATTGCCGATTTGAGGGGTTTGCCGGCAAATTCAGCTTTGGCAAACAACATTACTGGAATCAGCACCCTCAAATTAGGTTAAAACAGTTCTTAACACTGCATTAACACAATTTGCCTCTTGCTTTCTACTTTTCTGAAAATGGGACTAGTCTATGGGGAAACATGGCATGGGCTAGGGCTTTCCACAAAGTATCTACATTTGTATTAATATCTTAAAAACAAAACAAAATCAAAATTTCCTATGTATGCAAACGGTATTTTTTTGCAGTGTTTTGGTCTCGAGATATTACAACATTTTGTTTTTATTTTCCTGTAGATATTATGAGCTGCTTATTTTATACATAATGATTATGGCTTTTTCTGCCATTGACAATCTTAAAGCTTGCCCGACATGGCAAGAAGTAATGTATGCAAACAGGGGCCGATTACAAGAAGCCGAAAGAAGATAGAGATATGATAGCGTTCAAAGCTTGCATCTACCCCTGAGTTGTCAACGATCTTCGTAAACCTGTTCCTCGTTGCTAAATTTTAACCTTACTCATGAGACTACCAAATAAGAATAGGGAATGAGAATGACCCCATTGCAAAAATTTCCTTGTGAATAAGCAAAGGTTATTTGTGTCCTGTGTCCTTTGTCATTGTTAGATAATGCCTTTAATTCCATCTTTTACTCACCCTGTGAAGATGCATGGTGTGTCAAGAAAACTAGAGTACCAACCAGCAGAACGGCAAAATGTCCAAATTGATGCATCTTTCTTGGCAAGGGATCTATGATGCTAACATCGTCTCCGTTCTTTAGGTATTACGGAGTTTAAGCAACTGGACGGCGGGCTGATCAGAACGTTAGCCATACGGGTCCGTTGCAGAAGATGGCGTTGTGTTAGAATAAAGTATAATTAGAATTATATGTAGCAATAATAAGAAGTACAAGTCGAAGAGGTCCCACCCTTACAACAGGTCTCCCTTTTCCTTGTTCATCCTCCCTTTCATGCTGGGGAAAGAAGATGACATAATACTCTTGCCATGACATACTTTCTGCTGAATTACTAATTGTTTGATTCATGGATTGTTGATATACTCGGAATGCCTTTGTTTACTTCATAAATACCGATCTATTAATTTTAGTTTGTGTAGACCCAATCAATCGAATTATTATACTGTCCTCTTCTAACGTTGGTAATGCTTAATGTATTTACCAACACAACGCTACTTCTGCAACGGACCTTGGGGCTAACGTTCTGATCAGCCCGCCGTCCACTTGCTTAAACTCCGTATTTATATACACCAGGTACGTTTTTCTCATGTGAAGGTGAAATGGACATAAATTCATGGTGAGGATGATAAGAGATTAGTAATCGTGAACAAGGTGCATTTTGCCTTCCTAATTTCCAGGAATATTATAAAGAGACTCGAAACTAAACGAAGTGGTATGTTGGCCTCTTTCCTGTAATTCGTTCGGGTTATGTCGTCTTATCAATCGTAAAGATTAGTGGTTTAAAGGAATGTCCGAGCTAGGATTTCACTATTTCACTAAAAGTAAATAAGTTCGAACATTATAATGATAAGGCATTGATCAAATTATTCATTACTATTGAAAGAATTTCTATCTGCATTATATAAGATTTTATCCATTGTGATTGGTCAAGGAGCAGTCATGTGATTAAAGATATTTTCACCATGAAATAAATTGGATATGGCGTGACGTCATCCTCGGAATAGTTTTCGATATGTCAATATTCTGACGTCATCTTTTACGATAACTCGATATTCAGCTATTGATACAGCGTTATCGAGATCAAATATCGTCGAAACATAAACAACAATGGCGGCACCCAGTGGAGAAATCAACGACGATGACCGAGATTTAATCTCATAGATGATGATGATTTGGAGTAATTCATTTCATCGACAGATTACAAATAGGATATAAATTTGACTACTATTTCGGTTTACTTGTGTAGGATAGAAATCAAATATACCCTGCACAGTTTTCGAAGTACTATATAAAATTATGAATTCTTTGTTGACCGGCATGGTGATTATTTTGCTGTGCCAGTCACCTCACAATCCATAATTTCAACTAGAACCTTTCAGTGCATGGTATATTTGATTATTATATTTCTGTAAATTCCTACCCCAATGCAAAAGTCTTACTTGCTATCGAAAACATTGTAATCACTTTCGCAAACGAGTAATGTCAGTTGCTTTTACGATGCTTTTTGCTCCACTACACATACTGACATCGAGACAAAAACAAACTTTGGGGTATGCATGATGAATTTGCATCTTCTTTTAAACAACCCTTTATTCTGCTCTTCACCCACATTAATTAGATAATTTATTGTCAGCTTCACCTTCACATTGTACATTGAATTGTATATGTTATCATCCCATTGTATTCTTTTATACTCTTGAAAATATAAAACGAGGAAAATGACCCTCTCCAAAATACAATGCCAAAGGGTTATAAAAAAAAAAATTACTCTGAAGAAAATTGAAATATTGTGAATAATAATGATAATAATAAAAGATGCCATTTATATAGCGCACCTACCCACTCTGCGAAGTACTCAATGCATGATTATTACCCTGGCTTTAGCCCGGCGTACATAAGCGCACTTGGCATTTCAAGAAATAAATATTCCTTTCAGGTACCCATTCACTTCACCTTGGTTGAGTGCAGCACAAAGTCGATTTTTTTTTGCGGAAGGAAATTAACGCCATGGGTGTGATTCGAACCTGGAACCCCCTGGTTGAAAGGCGAGACTCAGAGCCACTACAACACGGTGCCTCCATATCACACTGCACAACGTGTTGGGCAAAAAGTCAACCCAAAAGAATAATATTTTCTTCGTTTTTTTCACGTTTTAATAAAAATTTACCTTATTTACGGATGTGCCGTGGTGTAGTGGTTGTGACTCTCGCCTTTCAACTAGAGGGTCGTAGGTTTGAATCCTACCCGTGGCGTCAATTTCCTTCAGCAAGCAATTCATCCACATTGTGCTGCACTCAACCCAGGTGAGGTGAATGGGTACCTGGCAGCAATATTTATTCCTTGAAATGCCAAGTGAAGTGCGCTGCGGATGGCTGCCGGGCTAAAGCCAGGGTAATAAAAATGTAAAGCGCCTGGAGCTCTCAGCAGAGTGGATACGTGCGCTATATAGATTGCATCTATTATTACTATTATTATTACTATTATTATTATTATTATTATTATTACGTAGGACTCAGTTGTCAACTTCACCTACTGTTGGGCAAGATATTGTTATGTATTGGTATTCTACCTTTCCAACCCTAAATTACTTAAAAATCTTCCCGTTCTCGTTATTAGAATAATTATAGCTTTTACTGATTCCAGATTCCCACTCATCATCAGCCAAGGCAAGGGTATCATACCACCGTTGATATTTATTCTATTGACCATCAATTACTGAAGACCCGGACATCTTGGTTGGGCACAGCAGACACGGCACGGCATCACGTCACGGTATTTACGCAGTATATTGGTTTTTATTGGTCAACGCGCTCCTCCGCGCAAATGGTGTTTAACAATTGACCAATCACAGGGGATATAGCTAGTAAAACTATGCCATTGTGGTGTGCCGTGTTTGGTGTGCCCGGGCCTTCGTACGTCACCCCCTATCTTTATACCAGCCCACTCATTTACTAGTACTTCATGGTTAAACTCTGATTGACATGTAAATATAAACCAATTAAAGTTCGTCTAATCACCCTCTCCAAATTTATTTGCCTTGATGTACATAAAACACGATATAAACGATTTCCGTAAAATTAATTCGAACGCCAATTCAATGCTCCTTTGTAACGCTATTCAGATCAGAACCGTTTGTGATTGTTGTGTCCGCACATTTGAATACACGGCGTACGGATCTATAAATATGCGTGACCCACTTTATTTTAGTGAAATAGTGTATATCATGTTATTGTTTGAATAAAAAAATGATGTTACTTATATAAATGAGTTTTGTACTTGTAACAAAGAGAGAGTCATGTGGACAATAAATTCAGTAAACTGGTTGCACTTCCGGTTGTGAGGTAATTCGTATTTTTCCTCTTGAAAAAGGGAAGAGCTTCATTTTCAAAAGAAAGTGGATGTTATGTGATTATTCTCTCAACATCACATATTCCTTTGATCAGTACATCATAATTACAAGAAGAATTCGATGAAGTCATACGTATTTCTCATGAAATGTTTATAAGTTACAAATCCCACCGCAAGTCTATGCTGTCACCCCCCCCCCCCCCCTAGTTCTGAATAATGGCAACTTTGACTTGAGCCAAACAAGGAGTATAATAGGACCAGTAAGAATAAAGCCTTGACCGAATTCTCATTACAGAGGAAGTTAATGACGTCGAGAGTGTAATGGTCAGCTCAGTGTTGAGATGACCCTACAGAGGTTTTGAGACCAAAACATTCGTATTTCGCTTCTACATAAGAGAAACGTGATTTAGACCAAAGAGATATAGTTACCGACCAGAGTTATTTATTTATTTTTATTTATTTTATTCATTGTTTTTTTTTTAAGGAGGGTCCCATTCAAGCCGAGAAGGCCTGTTCTACCAGGGAGCTCTGCTGCACAATATATTCATTACAATCATTGGTATAACAAAACGAATATAACAAAGACAAATAAATAACAAGAGGGGCAAGGGAAGATGAAATAAAAGTACATATTACACGGATATACTAAACAAATTAAAATACAATAACCACGATTACGCGGATAGGATGACACAAAAATACCAATAGAAGAAAGAGAACAAGAGGAGCAAAGGGAGATGAAATAAAACTACATAATACACAGATATACTAAACTAGAGAAACCAGATGCCGAGATAAACTGCGTTTAAAAGTAAAAAGTAAAAGGTGGAACTTTTAAGCGGTACTGTGAGTTTGTTAAAAAGTTTACTTGCGGTGTACGAAAAGGAACATTTTTTGTACACCGCAAGTACATGATTTAACAAACTCCCCGTACCACTTAAAAAGTTCAACCTCAGAGGATCAACTTAAGTTAATGACAGAGACAGAAACATACACAATATACATTCGGACAGACAGACGGACATAGCTTCCATCCAACATAATTAAATTACAAGGGGGTGTTGTTCAAATTTCGATCGCAAGTTGCAGTTGATTGGAAGTTGCCAATATCGTTGTTTCAATGGCGTCCTGTTAAATGCGCATAAATATAATATAATATACATGGATTTATATAGCGCAATTACTATACTAAATATATTCAGCTGCGCTAATTATGTCTTAATGCCAAATTGTACAAAGACGTTATTTAAGAGAAAAGATATGTTTTTAAATTGGACTTGAAGGTACTAAGGGACTGAGAGTTTGTGATGTGGATTGGCAAGTTGTTCCAAAGTTTTGGAGCTGCTATGGCAAAAGCATAACGTGCACGAGCGAAAATGAGCGTTACAAGTTGCAAATTTGCAGCTGATGTGCAGTTGATTTTGAACAACACCCCCTTACAAACTACTTATAAATCTACAATCTCAACCCTTATTGGTAACCCATAAGTTGTCAATTCGACACGTTCTGAGTTCAAGAATCAGGAAAAACCAGTATCGAACTTTACTTTCAGCTTTATTGACATAAGTTTATAGACATAATTTAATGTACACTGTACCTCTTCGCTCAAAACTGAACCAATAAAGTTGATCCTCTGAAAGAAAAAACTTTAAAAATGAGTGTGGACGTGTTAAAGGTAGAATACTTTTTTGCAGCCTAAAATTTTACTTTCCAAGATTGTTGTGTTTTATTGAAGAGTATTAAATGTTAGAACTTATCACCATCAATTAAGCACAAAGATTGGTCATGATAGCCGCATTTATAGTTATTCCAATAATAATTCTTCTCTTCGGGCCTCGAATTAATGGACCGTGCATTCAAAATTCAAAACGGCCGCTAACCCCTCGTTGACCAATAGCACAAGAGTTTCTCTCAATGCGTATTCCGCATGGTGTGGCAATGTATCGAAGTGCGCACTGTATGTGCTCTTACAATGTTTTGTGTGTGTGTGTGTGTGTGTGTGTGTGTGTGTGGTACCGTAATACACTAGGAGTATCGCGATACCGTTGGTGTCAAGATGAATTATGATAGAATAGATTTTTATTTGAATTAAAAATTCTAGACTACATTCGACCAAAATACGTCATAGAGGTTATTATTTGGGCATATCTGAGGTACACAACAAGTTGTAAGCATAACCGTCATGTGTGCAAATGTATAAATAAATGAGTATAAATGAGTTTTGTACTTGTAACAAAGAGAGAGTCATGTGGACAATAAATTCAGTAAACTGGTTGCACTTCCGGTTGTGAGGTAATTCGTATTTTTCCTCTTGAAAAAGGGAAGAGCTTCATTTTCAAAAGAAAGTGGATGTTATGTGATTATTCTCTCAACATCACATATTCCTTTGATCAGTAC
>BQKZ01000158.1:144817-159763 GCA_036244855.1 Temnopleurus reevesii | reverse complement strand
GTTTTGTTTTCAAAGAGTATAAGATATACTTTGTTTGCCAAATATCTGGAAATGGGATTACTTAGATGAAGAGAAAATTAAACAATTCTCACGCCTTGAAGAAGGGTTTAGGGATGTAAGTCATTTATAAAATGGGGGGGGGGGCGCTAATCATCACGTAAGCAATATTCCATCTTCTCTGTTGTGATTTAAACTGTATTTTCCTTTTCTATTTGCACTGTTGTTGATACCGTGAAAAGGGATGAAAGACCCTCCTATATAGGGCCAGACTAAAATCAAGAGAGTATTTTGTGATTTGTTCTAACATGTATGTATCTTTGAAACAATTTGTAAAATAAAATGATTTGATTTGATTCAGTTTCAAATCTCTGCTAGAACCTTTTCTCACTGTTTGTTTACTGGATAGGAATTGCCATACTGCGATGGTCTTTTTCTCTTTCATTTACATGTTTATTACGGTACTAGTATAAAGTATGCCTGGACTAAACATTTTATTATATCTGTATTTACATATGTTCAGGCTTTCTACGCGCCATTTATCATTGTAAATATCTATGATAAATACTAATGTAAACTTTTAATGTTTTCATTATTCAAATGTCAAAAAACATAATCAAATAATTGTCTTAATGCATTTAATGAGTTTTATCAAGTTTATCGTGTGTTTTTTTAACAATATACTGACAATCAAATCAAATAAACAATAATCACATGTTTTGTTCTTATTATGAATATACTACACAGATGCGGCTGCGCAAAGTTTGACTTAGAGGGTGTTGCTCAAAATCAACTGCAGATCAACTGCAACTTTACAAATCGTAATGCGCGCGATATGCGCATTTAACAAGACGCGCATGAAACAATGATTTTGATTGGCGCATTCCGATCAACTGCAACTTGTGATCAATTGCAACTTTTGAGCAACGCCCCCTTAGTGAAATATTCATTACATAAACAAACACTCCACATAATGCTATACAATGATAAATGTATATGATATAATATAAATAACAAAATAACAAATTCAGTGCCCATGTATAGAATTTCCCCTGAAAATATGTCCGCGTTCGGATTTTATAGTTTTTAAAAATGGCTTCCATTACACAGGTTCTTAAAACCAATTCCAAAGGCCGGTTGTGTCCCGTTCATATCTAGAGGCCCACCATAATGAATTTCTTATCATGCAAAGGTGCTCTGCTGTTATTACGATGAATGAACGGGTGGTCACGTTCATCGTAGGGTACAACACCCCCCCCCCCCCCGCACTCGTACGCTCTACCGTTGACACCAAGTTTAAAGCTTACGAACGCTTCAAGGTCACCTGAAAGTTAGACCGCTTCAGATCAGTTCAGGATTCCGATGGCTTACATTACATGCATTACCGGCAGATCTGGCTCATAGTCACAAAAATCTACATCCTGAAGTGGATTTGCAACCCAGTTTATTAGAAGTCCTCTCAAATCCACTTTCGTAACCGTTTGTCTCGTTCACACCTGCAGTTAAACTAGTTTCTGATAAACTGGTCTCCGGTAGATGGAAGTTTCAATTCTATGACATATTTAGATGGCTACCGTCTGTATCTCCAAAACGGATCTTCACTTTCCTCGCACGCAGCACTAAAGCGATGATGACGATTGTGGCTACGACACAGATCAGAACGAGGAAAGAAATCAGAATAGGCCAGCATACATTAGTTTCGTCCGGCACTTCTGTAAAGGCAAACAAAAAATACAAAATCAAATACTTATATATCCTGAAAAAAACGTGTTATAAAACACAATGATTAACCTAATCAAATTTTTAGTTATGGTATCCTTTATATTGACCTCGAAACAAATAATACTGGTATTCCCTTGATGTCAGTCCACATAAAGTATGTTGTTTTATTTCGAGCTACAAGCATGATCATTAATCACATCACCCCCCCCCCCCCAAACAAAATACAAACTAGTTAAAACTGACCCTATGAAAGAGGGATATTTTCAATTGATGAATTGATATTGAAATATCTGGATAGGATGTGTCGATGCTAAAACTTGTATAGGATTGTTGAGACGTGCCAGTATTCCAAAAATCCATCTAGTCAAAATGACCACTGATGACTAAATGAGAAGTCTGTTGATTATTTTCATTGATTTATTCTTTTTACAATTTTCCAGTCAGGAATGAAAGAAATCCAGTAAAGATCAGTTAGAAAATTATCAAATTTTAATAAAAGTAGTATTTGAAGACAGTGGACCCTTTCATTTTGCGATTCGTGATTTACCGCCCCTTTCCTATCCCCTGAGAAAAAAAAATTTGTTGAGCATGCACCCCTGCAAAAATAAGCACATCATAAAAGTGTGTATGTTTGTGTGTGTCTGTGTGTGTTTGTCTGTGTACGTGTGTGTGTATGTGTGTGTGTGTGTGTGTTGTGTGTGCTTTACCTTTACACGTGAAGCAGCATTCTCCAGGATGTTTAACAGGCGACTCACAGTGGGTAGCTTTACACGACTCCGTACGACACGATACGGTGCCGTTGCCGCAAGAACATGTCGTACAGTCATCCATATTCCATGTCTCATTAACCGCGTGCACTTGTCCTCCGATTTCACAGAACACCGGCGGGTCGGAGTCACAACTAGGTGAACCTGTAGACGTAAATCGTGTCGTTTTCAATATTTATTTCCACTTATCTATCGTTTTCCCCTTGCACAATACCTCCTATAACCAAATACAGTTTTGGCGGTACCGATTTAGAAAATAATGTGAATTTTACCGAGTATTTAAAATTACATATAAATCTTACACACAATGCGAGAGAATATCACATCTATTTTAAAAATTGATTCTCCTTTAAAAATTTGAATTTGACCGTGAAATCATATTACGCGCCCTCTCTCGGTAATAATGATATTTTGTTTGTTATCGGGCATGTGCAAGATTATTTCCAAAATTTGACAAAACAACGATAACAGGGAATACACAAAAATCAGATTCGGAAATTATCATCTAATTCTGTACATGAAAAGGTGTCCTTTATAAAAAAAAAAAAAAAATTTATATATATATATATATATATATGTATATATATATATATATTGATTCATCTATGGGGGTACCCACGATTGAGATTGTTTTCTCATTTTAGGTTGTTGCTTAACCAAAACTCATTCATTTTCACACAATCTTGTGTACAATATGTTCATGAAAATATATTTCCTTTTATTTAGATTTGAAGAAAAAATATTGGACAAAAATAATTATTCGCCTTTACGAAAACTTTACTTGAGTTTTAAACATTTTACACAATATCATTGATCACAATTCTTCACCTCGAAAAGAAAAATTAATAATTAGATTTTCCTAAGTTTATAAAGCTACAGTATTCAAGGAATCCCATTGGCTTTTTGTATTTTACAGATGTATGATTCATCAGTGAACCTTTAAGGTGGAATTTGCTAAACGGAGCAATATTACAATTATAGTAATGATTATTTCACAACTTTTCTGTCAACAGGGTCCCCGAAAACTGAACAGCGAACATGACAATTAATTTGAATCCTTTATTAATAGGGTATCGGTATACCTTAATTTCTTTCTTCAAAAAGTACAAGTGCACCGATTAGGGATTTATATTTTGTTTTAGGAATATGATAGATATTCCTGAAATATAAATGCCATTTTTAAGCAAATTCTTGAAAATATAGAGTGCCGGTTTCTAGGTTAGAAATATCCACTGATCATTTACAAATAGGAATATCATGCACGTTTTATAATCTCTTATCTGCTTATGTTCCTCAGTAATTGTCTGAAGAATACAAGCATGATATATTTATGAGGGCGCTCTTTAATCATACATACGTACCAGTGGTTTTCTTTAATGTTCTGCACCAATCTTCTGACAAACTTAATTGCTCGCAATTTTTCAGTGACGAATTATCAGGAAAGCCCGAAAGTTCGAGGCGGCGGTTTTTGGCCGTCTTGTAGTTCTCATTCTTATCGAATCCTACACAGAGAAAGAACGGACGGCCGCAGAAAGCAGATGGTTCAGTGAGACAAAAATCCAAGTTTTCGAAGGCCAACTCTTTGGTGCCTTTGATGTATGATAGTGAGGATTGGTCATGGTCAAGAATTTGATCACGGTGATCGTACCTTTTGAGAAAAATATATAAAAATTACAACGTTAATGATGATGATGATAATAATAATAATAATAATAATAATAATAATAATAATAATAATAATAATAGTAAAAATTAAATGAAAATTATAATATAGCATTCATAAACATTTTTAAAGTGCCCTTTTAATGAGATTCAATAAGGATTATGTCCCCCTATTTAATCGAAATACAATACTCCTAAATTGATAAAATTTTCAATGGCTCTGACTCGTTCTATTCCTTAAGTTTAAATGTGCTAATTCTTGTTGCAAGCCATTAAAAAAACGTATAGTCTGGTGAAGGTAATTTGTTACTTTCGATCATCTATTTGTTTTTTGTTGTGTGTATAAACCTGCATCGGCGGATCTTCTAGAGTATGTTAAAACTTCAAAATGATGTAACATATTACTTTTATATTATGAACATATATGATGAAAGAATGTGATAATGTGACAATTCGAAGAGGGGAAAGGCTATGACACAATTACATTCTATTTTATGAATGTAAAATAGTACCAATTATTTTCTGCTTATATGGGTTACAGGTAGACTTTTTAATGAGAACAACAGTGTCCATCTTTCTTTCTTATTACTTTTCTTTTCGATTGGGGGGGGGGGGTAATTCCACATGGATCTTAATATTGTCAAAATGTTCTATAAAGACTTAGCCAGTTTGGGTCTTTAAGCAGTGCGTAAGATGTGATAAAAATCATATCCAGCATATTTCTGACAAGAACATTTCAATATACGTCCTTCAGATATTCCAAGCTTTATCCACAATAAACTCCGAGCGAAATTAGAAATTCGAACTTTTGACAAGGTATTGTATACTTCGGGATTTTTTTTTTCAAGGTTGAATCGTCCATGAGTAACCAATTTGATGTAATGCGATGTTATTTTCACACGATATAATCTATTTCCGTAAAATTAAGTCCAACGCCAATTCAATGCTCCTTTGTAATGCTTTTCAATCATGTCAATTATTGTGATTATTGTGTCCGCCCAGTTCAATACACGTCGTACGGACCCATTGTCCCATGATCCACTTTATTTCACGGACATGGGGTCTTTGATCGGGGAAACTATCTCACCTTTCACCTGTGATAGAACGATCGAGAGATAGCCAAGCACTGAGTTTCCAAAGGTCTGTTCCTTCTGCATCCGTGGTGTGGTTGGTGTCATGAAAATGGACTCTAACTCGGAAGAACAATTTGCTTTGTCTGATCCCGGTCTGGATCTGATCGGAGACTAAAGGTGTCACTTTCCGAACTCTGACATCTTGAACAAAGATGATATTAATAAGAATAATGCAGCTGTATGTAATGACATGTAAACTTAAAAGGGAGCAATCCCCTTTGAATAACGCGTTCTTAGTGAATGGAGGAAAGTTAGATGAACAAACTGTCAAATATGATAAATATCGTATAATCCCGTCAAAAGTTATACCTTCTCAACAGTTTCAATAGTATCATGATCGATGCCGATGATGGGGATCTTGATTTCATACATTTTATTAAAATAAGCATCATTTACTCAAACATGAATCATATTTGAAAATGTTTGCTTCAGAGTAAAGTTTGGGTCTTTAGCAATCTACACATCACAAAATAAAACTGCATAGAATAACTTTCTCTTGTATCTACTATCTACTAGTATCCCTTTGGAATCTTTACAAAAAACATTCACTTGGCTGGCACATTATCTGATAAGGGTGTCTTACAAATACAAAACAGGGGGGTGGGGCTGGTCTTTGGAGAGCCTTTAGTAAGAGGAGCTATAATTATTATGTGTGAAATATGTTTTAAGGTAGGAATTTTAACAGAGCGTGATTATCATACTTACGATAGGGGCATGACAGACAGCATTCTCCTTCAAGAATCTCCGAGTTCGGACAAGTGGGGACAAAACAGGGGTCAGATATACACGAAGATGTACCGTTGTTACAAGTGCAGTGGTCACATCCGTTTTCAATCCAAGTTTCCTTGTGTAAATGAACAATTCTATTGGAATCCACGCATTGGTGTATGGTAGTTCCTATGTGGGTTACAGGGCGAAGATGGGACATAATGTTAAATAGTAATGATTCTTGTAGAAACTAGCTACATTTAATTTACAAATAACAATAATGATAAGAATAAAGATAACAATAATTATTATGATAATAATTTTCATCGTTTATCATTTCCATTATTTACTATCGGTATAATTAGCAATATTGTTATCAATAAAATTATTAGTATGATTATCAATATCATCATTTTACTATCATTATTTAAAGTGTTAGCAGTAGTATTACTGTGTGTGTTGATGTTGTTAGTATTTCTATCTTTATTATTATCATCAGCATTATAATTACTTAGGAAAATGCATGTTTCAAACAAACATGTATTGAAGGATTTCATAAACTGTTAGAACAAAAAAAAATCGAAATTTCATTTTTGTTTAATCCGGTAGCAGAGTCTCGATATTTCTTTTTAGCATTAATGATTTGCATCATTTTTAAAAGAATTGTGTATGAATAACTGAAGCAATTAGGCTAAAACGTAATTGTCATATTACGTTCTACTGAAGCTTTTCGGTGGATGTTGATCCAGTTTAGTCATGAAAATATAAAACCTTGGCCGAATTAGATGAACACATTTTGACATTTACAGATGTTCTTGAAATTCAGCTGCAGGTATCTTTGTAAGATTATTGCAATACTTGCGTATTTTCGACACTGGTGAACGGAGCCTTGTGGACGTAGAAAACGAGTGCGCATCTAATGTGCGCAACACATAATACGCGTATCAGATGCGCAAATATCATTTGATGCGCATTCGTTTTCTATTCCAATCGTCCACTTATAACACGATATAAACAATTTTCGTATAATAAAGTGGGTTAAACGACATTCGGCCCGTACGCTGTGAATTGCACTGTGTGGATACAACAATCACAAGCCAGTTCCGATTTGAATAACATTACAAAGGAGCTTTGAATTTGCGTTCGACTTAATTTTACGGAAATAGTCTATATCGTGTTTTTATATTAAAAAAAATTAACACTAATGTTCAACCGTGTATGCCTACAGTACATACTAACCAGCACATAGTGAAGTACATCCGACTTTGGCGTTATCATCCGGGTAACCTTTTAGGACGAAGGCCGCCCCTCTTGATGTGGCCTCTCGTCCATGTTGAAGTTGAACACAGACACTAGCTTCTGAGCAGTTTAAGAGTGGATCGGTGAGATCATATACAACATCCCGAAAACCGAAAGGATCTCTCTTCCTATAGGTCTGCGATGCTTGATCGTGATTTAGAATCTGTTCTCGAAAACGGATCCTGAACATAAAATAAAAATCGAAATATTTGTCGTATATTAAACAATAATGTCCAGGCATTATGCCCGAAAAATAAAAATAACCATTCGTTTATTGGGTAAGCAAGAAAGAGAAGAAAAAATGGGGGGAAAAATGAAAAAATGGGCAGAAGAACGATGCAGCAATTTATACTTTAAAAACATGGAAGAGTCGGTTACCAGGGGTTACAACAAATATTTTTCGACAACATTGCTCTAAACTCGAGGATATGCAGAGTTTGGATGTGGGTTAAGGGTTGCCTTCCAACATAATTTATGATGATGGATATATACACACACATTATGCTGGATGTTATGTTAGACAAATGCAATAACCTTTCGTCTTTGTCATTGGGAAAGAAAGACAGAGAGGAGAACATTAAGGAACGGAATATAAACATTATAAAAAAAAATAGAGGAAACACACAACAAAATATATTTACATTAAAATTGAACAGACAGCTACAATATCTTGTTTTTTAACGAAATTGCGCTAACATCGAGGTTGTAAAACGGAGGTGAGTTTTGGAATGCACCCCACAAAATTTCTGTTGAAGTATATTATACAAAACCACCCCTCATCTCTTACATTGAATCATTTTGTGACCTGCAGTGAAATTATTCAAATGATGTTAGAGATCTCTATAGAGTAAGTTAACACTGGCAAGTGGAACGATATATGGGGCCCGTAACACAAAAAATCGATAAAAATTCGGATAATATTAATCGTAAGTCTATGGCAGAATGTGTACCACAGAGATACGATATAATAATATTTGCCAATGAATTGAGTCTGGTTACTCCACGCCAAATATAACATGTTTTAGACGAAAACATCAAAAATAGTTTGTGCGATATCGGATAATAGATAAAGAGGTTACGATTTTTTTAATCTCAATTTTGTTCCTTTTTGTATTATTTTTGTCATTGTTAATCCAAAATTAAAACCACATTTCTTTACCAGAATTGTTAGTGTTAGTTGTAAGTTTGCTGCCGCGAAAGCTTTTTTTACAACACAAAATGCATATTTCTTATTAAATATATTTTTTATTAAAATCCTATTTATCTATTTAATTTTACTATGTCTTCTTTATGAACAATATTTCAAAATTTATAATCAAGAATACACATTCAACTACATGAATTCGTCAAGAAAATAAATATTTGTGCGTCCAAAAGTTGTTGAATAGAGCATAAAAAGCAAACAGATATAAACACTTATTTTTGAGAAGTGAGGATCCTACGTCATCAACACGTAATGTCACGTGTGCCAAAGTTGCCAAATTGCGAAAAAAGAATATAACTATTTTGAATATCCGAAGATATTTTTACAAATATTTATAAACTTCTTATCTGTTGTCCGTTTTCGCTCAATTTTTTTTTTAATCGGCTTGTCTAATTATTGCACTTTCAATCACAGATGTTTTAGCGTGGGCGTCCTCCTTTAAGCTACATGCCCCTTAAATGATTCATATGAATCAGGTTTTGTCTTGTGCATACCTTTTTGACGAGTCGTTCCAACTAGTATTTCTGTCTGAGGGAGCGATCCAGGCAGCTAACTCCCAAATTGCTTCACCTTGCACCCCGGTAGTATGGAAATCTGTTTTGAATTCGACATCTACAGCCAGTATCAATCTTGCCTCACCGTTAGGGTGCACACGAAGGGGGCTCTGAATGGACGGTTGAACCCTCACCACTGTCACATCTTTTGAAGAAAACATTTATTAGACTGATGGGGTGTTGTTCAAAATTAATTGCAAATCAACTGCAACGTTGCAAATTGTAACGCGCATTTTGATTTGCGGACAGTATATGCATTTAACAAGACGCTCATGAAACAGTCATCTTTATTGGCACGTTCCGATCAACTGCAACTTGCGATCAATTGCAACTTTTGAACAACACCCCCTAAATGGTTTAATCATCATGTCCGAATATTGCCTCAATGCCACTCGGGAACTTACGAGAACTTATTTTGACGTTTGAAAAGCGTCATTTTACAGGGAAACAAACCCCTGGGCGGTGTTTCACCAAGATACAAAGGCCTTTAAGAGCGACTTTACGCACGACTGGTATCAGCTCTTATGCGGAATGAACGAGAATCTTATGCGCATTGCACACGTTAATGACGTACTCCCGTCTGTCTTGAAGTTGTTTGTAACTTTAAGAACGATTTGGTGAAACAGCCCCCTGGTCAGTGTGTGAAGAACGATTAGATGAAAAACGTGTGAAACTTTTACCAGAAGCGTAGTCCTGTTGAGGACTGTGTGTTCTGATATCACCCATCTCTGCATATATTCTCTTACACTGAATACACAGGGATTGTTACTTTAGCACTCAACCACAGAGTCCTTACATATTATATATTCTCATTTATGAGGGAAAGCAGTGTTTATGATGAACAAGGGTTTTGCATGTAGGCTAGCCATCCAGAAGCAGTGATCGAGTGGAAGGCCCGCCTCTCAGCCCATGCCCTAGAGTGTTTGACCAATCAGGAAGCAAGAAATTGTGAGTGATGCTTCACTTTTTACAGCAGCTTAGAAAAATATTGGACTGTGTGTAGAGCGATCAGAGGGGTATAGCTAATCAGATGGCTATGTAAGAACTCTGTGGTTGAGTGCTATACAGTCCATTTGCATTCAGTGTAAGAGAATATGCAGAGATGGGTGCTATCAGAAAACACAGTCCTTAACTGGGCTACCAGAAGCGTTACAGGATCCATGATCATGGTCGGCAACTTTGACAGAATCTGTGACGTCATGTAAGACATCTCCTCATTCATTTTGTACAACGAATTCCCAATTTTCCTCCTTTTTCACGAAAGTCTAAAAAATATTCGTTTTTTGTTCCAGCATAGTATGCCTTTATCAATTTTGCATATATTTCCGAAAGAATTGTGTTGAACCCTCACCCCATGATTTTAAAATCAATCTTTTTTGGACAACTACTTTGTCCAAAATTAATGGATTCGTGTCCGGTATCATAGTATAGTATATTTCATTCTATTTAGATTTGAAGACAAATTTTACTTGATCTTTGAATTCAGACATATCTTACCTGTTGGGCATCTAAAGCAACACTCTCCTTCAGGTTTGATAGGTTCTGCACAAAATGCTGGAGCACAGCTCTGGATCACGCACTCGACGACCGCATCGTAGCGACAAACACAATGAGTGCAGTCACCAATTGACCATCTTTCCCCGAGTTGGTATATTACGTCACGATAATCACAATAGCGCAGAGGCTCACTCGAGGCAGAGCTGAGCGATTCTGAAAACATATTCATATGAAATCAGAAGAGGACACTATGTAATATATTTTGGTTGCTGACAAGAATTTTGGTCCCAAATAATTTAAAAATGGCCACCATAGAAAACCCGTAACATTTGGTTTCAAATGTAAAAAAAGAAAAAAGAAAGAAAAAAAAAACATATATATCACATGATAGAAGTGACAGAAGATTAGGCATTTTTCTTTTAAAGAACATAAATTATATCCTCAATTTCTTTAGCGAAACTTATGGTTTCATTTCACACCGTAAAGAAAAACCAATAAAAAAACCAATGCACTGCCAATGTTGATGTTGAATATAACCCCAACCAGAATCTATAAACGTCCACAACAGAAAGGCGTTAAAATGATACTAGCTTGGGATGAATTAAATATATTTAACCACCTTCGAGTGCTGTTTGATTCTAAACGGGTGTTATTTCAATAATTGTCTGGTGTGGACATAGATTCTGACTGGTGTTGATTTAACACCATTGTTTGTGCGGTGTAAAAATAGGGTTGAATTGAAAGATTTACACTTTTGAAACATCTGCCCATATTGTGTTTCTAAGTGTTATCAGGAAACTTCCAAAGATACTCCAAGCTCCTATTTACCAAGTTAAGATGTCCCTCCCACCCCTAGGACCCGTCTACGTTAGTTATAATACTTTATAATATATTTCCATAAAAATACATCGAACAGAAATACATTTTTTTTTAAATGCTGTAGAAATCGGAGCCGGATTGCAATTGTGGTGGCCGCATAACTCCAAGATACTCCAAGCTCCTATCTACCAAGTTAAGATGTCCCTCCCACCCCTAGGACCCGTCTACGTTAGTTATAATGCGTTATAATATATTTCCATAAAAATAAATCGAACAGCAATACTTTTTTAAAATGCTGCAGAAATCGGAGCCGGATTGCAATTGTGGTGGCCGCATAATTCAATACATGACTTACGTGTCTATCTTTTCATGACATTCTAAATTTTTAGAAGTGTTTTAGTTCTGTTTTATCGTCCATGAAATAAAATTAGTTTTACTCACCCTGTGAAGATACATGGTGTGTAAGGGACATCAAACTACCAAGCAGCAGAGCGATGAGAAGCCTAAAACGAGCCATCGTTATTGAAAAGAAACTCGATAATCTCAGTTGAATGGTACGCTTACCATGCTTATATAGAAGTAATATATTTTCCAAAGGCCGACTCACACTTTTGCATTTTGAGCCTGCGTCGGCCCAGAATTTTTGGTTAAAAAAAAGTAAAAACGCTCCCTGGACGCACAGCATACGCGGATCAGACGGTGGACAGATGTTCAAGGCGGCGTACACCGAGCATCGGTCCACCGTATGACCTGCGTCTGTGTGCGTCAAAGGATGATTTCCAAATACGCTGGGCCGACGCAGGCTAAAAACGCAAAGATGTGAGTCGGTCTTTGCATAGGTTGAGTAAAAGGTTGAGTAAAAAAAAAAAGGAAAGATAATCATCGGTGCAAAAGTCCTTATTAGCCTGTCAGACCACTTTACTTCCTTTTTATTGTGAAAAGTATTGTACAATGAGGCTATATAAGAGAAAAACTTGTTTCCCTTTTCCCTGTCATTATTATTCTATTAGTTGCAACCCCATCCGGCTTTTCTTGAGCCAACGTATTAAAGGGCGATATGAATAGACAGAGCAAATTCCATACTCAATATCTGTATGCATTGATTATAAAAATGATAAATGTTAAAAGTAATGTTTTTAGAAAAAAAATCCAAATTGTGTTAATAAATCGTCATTGAAATGACTATTGCATCAATGCTGTAGCTGGGCCAGAAATATATTTCATTTTATTGAGATGAACAGTTTAAATATAATATAACTGAGTAGTGATTTATATGCAAATTGGTAAAGCCCCCCCCCCCCCTCCCCCGGTTGTGCACGCATGTGATCACATAATAAAAAATTCTCTTTTGACATTATACATATGGGGGAAAATACAATTTCGATTTTTCAAACAAGCCTATGGAGGACCAAAAGAGAGTCTGGCGAACCCTGTCCACCACCTAAATTGTTTTCACTGCCCGATCATTTACCTCGATACTATGGCGAATCCTTTCGCCTAAGTACTGTGCGGTTACCTTCCCATCTTGGCTTCCTGATTTCGTTTACCACTTTTGGCCCCTCCCATGACCACATCCACCAGATAGGACATGCCAGACGGCTCATTCGTAATATATCGGAAAGTACGATTCTTGCTTCCATGAACATTAAATTTGGTTACCGTTCTACCTAGCAGTCAGGACCATTAGCGGAAATCCACCAATCGAAAAATTGGTGGATTTCCATGCATCTCCTCACAAGTTCGTACATGAATATTACGCAACACATTGGTATGCCTGTTGTTCCTATGGGAAAAAATTCTTGTTTTGACATTGGATCAAACAAAAAATATTTTCTCTCAAGGTTCAGGCTAGATGATGTTAATATCTCTCATACCAACAGATGACTAACGTCGCACCTTTGTGATTTTTTCTAAAATAATTTAGCCTGAACCTTGAGAGCTTTACGTAATCTGCTCTCCCCATGGCCCCTCGACCTCTATCGTTGAATTGGAGAAAACCAATTTTGAATTGGTGGATTTCCGCGAATCGTCCTGACTGCCTAGTGTAACCCTTACTGGCTGCCGGTCTATAAGGCTAAACTTTGGCAACGAGCACGCAAGGCATCCCTTCGTGTTACAGATTTACGAAGATCATTGACAACTCAAAGTTAAAAGAAATCTCTTAAAGATGTCTTGTCTTAAACTTGTCTCGGCTTTATGCAATCGGCCCAAGGTGTGCTGGTCCTGTAATTTTGGAACAGAATTTGATTTATATTAGAGTCCAACAGGGAGAAATGGAGGAGAAAAACATCACGTGCCGCTCCCTAAATCCTGCCCTACATCTGGCATTTAAAGCTAAATTTTAGAAATTCAAGTTTTAAAATATACCATTCAAAAGTTAGAAAGAGTGGGGAATGTGCGTGCGTGTTTGTGTGTGTGAAAATATAAAGCACTTTGGTGTGTTCTTTTTTACCCTTCGTATTCGACCCTTTTTGCCATATAAAGTACATAAGTAAACGATAAGTCTACAAATGTCAATGGTCCCAAGCCCCCAACAGGATACGGAAAATGGGAATGTGAAGTATCCACATGCAGAAAAGAACATGAAAATCAAGTACGTATAGATGCGATTCCCCTGGCATCTGATTCCAGTTTCGTTAAACTGGTAAATTCTGTGGTTGTCGGAAACAACCTTTGTATAACTTCAAAAATGCATTAAATGTGTATAGTAAACCTGCCTATTCACGATTGGCCACATCCGTAATGTACTGACATTTATTCACGTTTACCCTGAGATGAATTATGCATTGGAATTCAGATGTCAAGAGTGTAAATGTTACTTGCATATATTTACGTTGGAGAAACATTGTAGCTTGACCAACCTAGCAACACTTACTGATGGCTATCAACATTCTTTTTATTGAAATACAATTATTTTATATCGGGTAAACAAAGAGTTTGTCATTGTGCGTTTAACTAAAAATGTACATTAAATTTAAATATACTCCGAAAGTGGTCTAGTTATCGCACACGAAAATTCCTGAAAGTGATTGTTCAAACACATTGGGACCGCGTTAGCCTCCGACTTGTCAATATCAGGCGTTTACTCCAAATGATAAATTACACAAATGGAAATATTAAAAAAAAAATGACTGTCTCTAACACAAGTAGATTGGAGACTGGAAAATCGTGTCTGAACCACGTGATCAACGGCGCCAATTGAAAATGTAATTTCAACGCGTCGAACGCAAGCCTTCTTAACTCGTCCTAAATACCCTCTGTTTTTATACAAGCCGTGCTTTCTTATCTAGTCCTGAATACTCTCTAATTGTGTATACAAGTCGTGCATGGTTTGGTGCAGTTTTCGAGATCAATCCCAATGGTTCACCCGAAGGAGTGAATACCATTAGTACATGTTTTGCACATTGATGTGTAAGAATATAGCGTGAAAAAAGGGTTGTGTAATTATCGTAAAACAATATTGCATTCTCAGTCATGGTTTGGGGGAAAATGATGTTCCTCCTGGTTGTAGTCAATTCACATGAAATGTGGGGTCATGGGATGATCTCCGAAAGCGACGGAGCATGCGTGCACCGGGGGGGGGG